>JAFLJL010013793.1:21683-32924 GCA_018398815.1 Conus ventricosus | reverse complement strand
GGATGTTTCGCACAGCACAGGTTTCGAGATGACGCCGCTGCACACTGACGCGTTCGAAGAATCCACTGTCGTTGGTGTAGGATCAGTGGACGGCTTCTCGTTTCGTGGGTCGCGTTGATGACTCTCCGAACGATCGGGCGTGTTTGCGTTCGAAGCTGACCATCGTTGGGAAGCCCCAGTTATACGTTTGCACGCAGGAGTGCCGTTACTTATGGATTTCATGTCTTAGCCACTTGCAAAAACTTTTACCTCGCGAGAAAAGTTAACTGCTGGCAGTCTCCGCCATTTCCTGTGACGTCCGTGTGTGTGCGTGCGTGCGTGGCGTGCGTGTGCGTGTGTGTGTGTGTTTGCGTGGTGCTTGCGTGCATGTGAGTGCGTTCGAGCGTGGGTGCGTCCGTGCGTGTGTGCGTGTGTGTGAGTGTGTGTGCGTGCGTGTGCGTGCGTGCGTGTGCGCTTGCGCGCGCACGCGCGCGCGCGTGTGTGTGTGTGTGTGTGTGTGTGTGTGTGTGTGTGTGTGTGTGTGTGTGTGTGTGTACACACCCTCCTCTTTCTCTCACGTCAGTCGTTTCTCCTCCTCTCTCTCTCTCTCTCCTCTCTCTTCTCTCTCTCTCTCCTCCTCTCTCTCTCTCTCTCTCTCTCTCCCCCTCTCTCCTCTCCTCTCTCTCTCTCTCTCGTGTCTGTCTGTCTCTCTCTCTCTCTCTCTCTCTCTCTCTCTTTCTTGTTACCTCCAACGAGGAGGGGTTATGTATTCGTCTCTCTCTGCCGGTTGGTTTGTTCGTTGGCAGGATTACGAGAAAAAAAAAAAGGAACAACAAACCCTGCATCGATTTTTTTTTTTTTTTTTTTTTTTTTTTTTTTTACAAAACTCTGAGGAAAGATGGGACGTGGATTAGAGACGAAGCTGTGAAATTGCGAGACTGATCCGTAAAGCGGATCCTGATGAAACGGCGGATCCAGAATCATTCAGCAAGATTCATCTGTACAGGGGAAGGAACCAGTACCAGCCATTACTTCCCTTGGCAGGGAAAAATGGATCACAATCTTTGGATATTACTGACGAACCTGCTACAGAATTTCCATTCAACGTCACCACTGAAAACTAAAGTTACAAACTGATAACCATCTGCACAAAGTGATATGTTTTTGATGTAATATTACAATCTTCAGGTGAACGTCAGCATTTTTACATGTGCCATGTTTTACTGAAGAAAAAGACAAGACACGGAGAAGACCCCCAGGAACAGGTGCTTACCTTCGCGGAACCATATTTTTTTTAACTCCTTGAACAGTTACTTCCCCTGGGGGAACCACACTGACCTTTTAGTTTTCAGTCAGGGACTGAGTCAGGGGCCAGGTGCAAGACTGATTCGACTTCGGCGGAGTCCTCGCCACTCTCTCGAGTTCCCTGCTAGTTTGTTGGTGATAATTCTCAAATAAATATCCACACCTTGTCTGAAACACCACCAACACTTATCATTCAGAGAGAGAGAGAGAGAGAGAGAGAGAGAGAGAGAGAGAGAGAGAGAGAGAGAGATGTACTCTCGCACATACCAATGCACGTACACACACGTGGTCACCCAGGCAGGCGTATGCAATAACACACACACACACACACACACACACGCACACACGCACACGCACACGCACACTCACACACACACACACACACACACGCACACACACACACACACACACACGTTCATACACACACACACACACACACACACACCACACACACACACACACACACACACACACACTCTTACACATACGCACGTACACATACACGCACGCACACACGGACACACGCACCCACGCACACTCACATGCACACACACACACGCACGCACCCGTGCGCTCACTCACACAATCACACACACACACACACACACACACACACACACACACACACACAAACACACACACACACGTACACATACACGCACGCACACACGGACACACGCACCCTCGCACACTCACAATGCACACACACACACGCACGCACCCGTGCGCTCACTCACACACACACAAACACACACACACACACACACACACACACACACACACACAAAGCTCGCGCACACACACGCGCGCGCGCGCACCTCCCCCCCTCCCCCCACACACACCACAGAACCACAGATACACGCGCGCGCGTGCATGCACAGAAACACACATACAGATCATGATAACTTTGTGTCTACTTTGAGGCGGGTGGGGGGGGGGGGGGGGGGGGGGGTGGTATAGCAGCTGTTCCACACTTCACATTTATAACCGTCAGCCTTATCCCTCCAAGTCCCCCTTTACTCCCCTCGTGCCCCCCTTCCCCTCCGCCCCGTCCTCCCCTACCCCCTACGTACACATAAGTTTACACTCACCCCGTCCACGTCTGTCAGGTTGAAGGAATTGCTTGCTTTATCTCAATGCTCTCTCGCTCTTCCTCCTATATGTTTCTTTATTGTCTCTCTCTCTCTCTCTTCTCCTCTCTCTCTCTCTCCTCTCTCTCTCTCTCTCTCTCTCTTCTCTCTCTGTTTTCTGCCTGTCTGTGTTTGTGTCTGTCTGTCCTGTCTGCCTCTTTCTCTCTCTGTGTGTGTGTGTGTGTGTGTGTGTGTGTGTGTGTGTGTGTGTGTGTGCGTGCGTGCGTGCGTGCGCGTGCGTGCGTTTGTGCATCTCCCCCTATTTCTGTCTCTTTGCCTCTGTCTCTGTATTTCTCTCTGTCGCCCTGTCTTTTTCTTTCTGTGTCTGTGTCCATGTGTCTGTCTTTGTCTATCTGTTTCTTTATCTGTCTGTCTGTCTGTCTGCCTCTCTCTCTCTCTCTCTCTCTCTCTCTCTCTCTCTCTCTCTCTCTCTCTCTCTCTCTCTCTCTCTCTCTCTCCTCTTTGTTTCTTTTTCTCTGTCGCTGTTTCTCTGTACATATGTTGGTGTTTGTCACTCATTCTGTCTGTTCTTGTCTCTCACTCATTCTGTCTGTTCTTGTCTCTCACTCATTCTGTCTGTTCTTGTCTCTCACTCATTCTGTCTGTTCTTGTCTCTCACTCATTCTGTCTGTTCTTGTCTCTCTCTCTCTCTTTTTCTTCTCTCATTCTATCTTTTCCTCAGTCTTTCTCTGTCTGTCTCCCCTCTCTCTCTCTGTGCGTGCATGTGTGTGTGTGTGTGTGTGTGTGTGTGTGTGTGTGTGTGTGTGTGTGTGTGTGTGTGTGCGGGCGCGCGAGCGTGCTTGTGTGTGTATGTCCGTCTGTGTGTGTCTCTTTCTCTGTTTTCTCTTTCTCGAATTTTCTGTTTCTCTCTCTCTTCTGCGTTTTTCTTTCTATTTGTCTTTCTGTCTGTGTGCCTCTTCCTGTCTGACTGCCTGTCCGTCCGTCTGTTTGTCCATCTGTCTGTCTGTCTGGCTGTCTGTCTGTCCCGTCTGTCTGTCTGCCTGTCTCTTTCTCCGTTTTCTATTTGTCTATTTCTGTCTTTCTGTCTGTCTGTCTCTTTCTGTCTGTCTGCCTGTCCGTACGTCTGTTTGTCCATCTGTTCGTCCATCAGTCTGTCTGTCTGTCTGTCCGTTTGTCCGTCCGTCTATCTGTCTCTCTCCCCCCCCCCCCCCCCCCCCCCAACGTACTTTATTTAAGTGGCTATAGCTGCGTATGTACATACACGGGTGTGCGTACATATTATGTGTGTGTGCATGTGTGCATGTGTGTGCGCGCGCGTGCGCGCGCGCGCGCGCGCGCGCGCGCGCGCGTGTGTGTGTGTGTGTGTGTGTGTGTGTGTGTGTGTGTGTGTGTGTGTCCGTGTGTGTGTCCGTGTGTGTGTCCGTGTGTGTGGTGTGTGTGTGTGTGTGTGTATGCGCGCGCGCTCGCGCGCGCTCGTGGGCATGCATGCGTGTGTTTACACTCGCACGTACACAGGATTTTTGTGTGTGTGTTTGTTTCTACCCTCCCCCCTCTCTGTGTATTTCCCCCATGTCGTCTCCGCGCCCCCCGCCCCCTCCTCCCGCCGTCTCCACCTGCGCAACCCCTTCCCCCAACCCCACCCAATCCTCTCTCCCCCCTTATTTTTTTCCCCCCCCTTTTTTCCCCCCCTTTTTTTTTTCCTTTTTTTTTTTTTTGGGGGGGGGGGGGGGGGGGGGGGGGGGGGGGGGGGGGGGGGGGGGGGGCCCCCCGGGGCCCCCCCCCGGGGGGGGGGGGGGAAAAAAAGGGGGGGGGGGCCCCCCGGGGGGGGGGGCCCCCCCCAAAAACCCCCCAAAAAAAAGGGGGGGGGGGGGGGGGGGGGGGGGGGGGGGGGGGGGGGGGGGGGGGGGGGGGGGGGGGGGGGGGGGAAAAAAACCCCGGGGGGGGGGGGGGGGGGGGGGGGGGGGGGGGGGCCCCGGGGGGGGGGGGGGGGGGTTGGGGGGGGGGGGGGGGGGGGGGGGGGGGGGGGGGGGGGGGCCCCCCCCCCAAACCCCCCCCCGGGGGGAAAAAAACCCCCGGGGGGGCCGGGGGGGGGGGGGGCCCCCCCCCCCCCCCCCCTTTTTTTTGGGGGGGGGGGGGGGGGGTTTTGGGGGGGAAATTTTTTTTTTTTTGGGGGGGGGGGCGGGGTGGGGTTGGGGGGCGGGGGGGGGGGGGGGTTTTTTTGGTGGGTTGGGGGGGGGGGGGGAAAAGGGGGGGGGGGGGGGAAAAAAAATTTCCCCTTTTTCCCCCCTTTTTTGGGGTTTTTGGGAAAATTTTTTGGGTAAACCCCCCCCCCCCCCCCTTTTTTTCCCCGCCCCCCCCTTTCCCCCCCCTTTTCCCCCCCCCCCCCAAAAAAAACCCCCCCCCCTTTCCCCCCCCGGGTTTTTTTTTTTTTTGGGGGGAAAAAAAAAAAAAGGGAAAAAAAAAAAAAAAAAGGGAGGGGCCCCGGGGGTTTTTTTTTTTTTCCCCCGGGGGGGGGGGGGGGGGGGGAAAAAAAAGGAGGGGGGGGGGGAAAAAAAAAAAAAAAAAAAAAAAAAAAGGGGGAAAAGGGGGCCCCCCCCGGGGGGGGGGGGTTTGGGGGGGGGGGGGTTTTTGGGGGGGGTTTTTTTTGGGGGGGGGGAAAAGGGGGGGGGGGGGGGGGGGGGGGGGGGGGGGGGGGGGGGGGGGGGGGGGGGGGGGGGGGGGGGGGGGGGGGGGAAAAAAGGGGGGGGGGGGGGGGAAGGGGGGGGGAAAAAAAAGGGGGGGGGGGGAAAAAAAGGGGGGGGGGGGGGGGGGGGGGGGGGAAAAAAAAAAAAAGGGGGGGGAAGGGGGGGGGGGGGGGAAAAAAAAAAACCCCGGGGGGGGGGAAAAAACCCGGGGAAAAAAAAAAAACCCCGGTTTTTAAAAGGGAAATTTTAAAAAAAAACCCTTTGGGGGTTTTTTTTAAAAATTTTTTAAAAAAAAAAAAAAAAAAAAAAAAAAGGGGGGGAAAAAAAGGGGGGAAAATTTTTGGTTTTTTTTTTTTTTTTTGGGTTTTTTTGGGGGGGTTTTTTAAAAAAAAAAACCCCCCCCCCAAAAAAAAAAAAAAAAAAAAAATTTAAAAAAAAAAAAAAGGGAGGGAGAGGAGGGGGGGGGGAAAAGGGGGGCCCCGGGGGGGGGGGGGGGGGGGGGGGGGGGAAGGGGGGGGGGAAAAAGGGGGGGGGGGGGAAAGGGGGGAGAGAAAAAGGAAAAAAAAAAAGGGGGGGGGGGAAGGGGGGAAAAGGGGGGGGGGGGAAAAAAAAAAAAAAAAAGGGGGGAAAAGGGGGAAAAGGGGAAAAGGGGGAAAAAAAAAGGGGGGGGGTTTTTTTTAAAAAAAAAGGGGGGGGGAAAGGGGGGGGGGGGCCCCCCAAGGCCCCCCCGGGGGGGGGGAAAAAAGGGGGCCAAAAAAAAAAAAAAAAGGGGGGGGATTAAAAAAAAAAAAAGGGGGGGGGGGGGGAAAAAAGGGGGGGGGGGGGGAAGGGGGGGGAAAATTTTTTTGGGGAAGAAATTTTTTTAAAAAAAAAAAAGGGAGGGGGGGGGGAAAAGGAAAAAAAAAAAGGGGGGGGGGGGGAAAAAAAGGGGGGGTTTTTTTTTTCCCCCCCAAAAAAAAACCCCCCCCCCGGGCCGGGGGCCCCCGGGGGGAAAAAAGGGGAAAAAGGGGGGGGGGGGGGGGGGGGGGGGGGGCCCCAAAAGGGGGGGGGGGGGAAAAAGGTTGGGGGAAAAGGGGGGAAAACTTCAAAAAAATTTTTGGGTTTTAAATTTTTTTAAAATTTTTTTGGTTTTTTTTTGGGGGTTTTTTTTTTTTTTTTCCCAAAAAAAATTTTTTTTTCAAATAAAAAAAAATTTGGGAAAAAAATTTTTTAAAAAAAAGGGGGGGGGGCCCCCAAAATTTTTTCCCAAAGGGGGCCCTTTTTTTTAAAAATTTTTTTTTTTTAATTTTAATTTTTTTAGTTTTTTTCCCCAAAAAAAAAGGGGTTTTTTTTTTTTTTTTTAAAAAGGGTTTTGGGGGGGCCCTTTTTTTTTTTGGCCCTGGGGTTTGGGCGAAAATTTTTAAATTTTTTTTTTTAAAGGGGGGGGAAAAAAAACCCCCCCTTTTTAAGGCCCCCCAAAAAGGGGGGCCCCCTTAAATTTTTTTTTTTAAATTTTCTTTAAGGCTTTTAATTTTGGGGAAAATTTTTTTTTGGGGGGGGGTTTTTTTTTTGGGGGCCCCCCCCAAAAAAAAAATTTTTTTTTCCTTTTTTTCCCCCCAAAAAAAAAAAATTTTTTTTTTAAAAAAAACCCCCCCCCCAAAAGGGGGGGGGGCCCCCCCCACCCCCCCCCCGGGAAAAAAACCCCCCCCCCCAAAACCCCAAAAAAAAACCCCCCCCCTTTTTTTTTTGATTTTTTTTTAAAATTTTTTAAAAGGGTTTAATCCCCCTTTTTTTTTTTTTTTTTTAAAAAAACCCCCCCCCCCCCCAAAAAACCCCCCCCCCCCGGGCCCCCCCCAAAAATTTTTTTTAAAACCCCCCCAAAAAAACCAAAAAAAAAACCCATTTTTTTCCAAAAATTTTTTCCTTTTTTAAATGGTTTTAAAAAATTTTTTTTTCCCCGGGGAAAATTTTTTTTTCCCCCCAAAAAAAAATTTTTTAAAAAAAAACCCTTTAAAATTTCCCCTAAAAAAACCCCCTTTTTATTTTTTTTTTTTTTTTAAACCCCCTTTCAAAAAAATTTTTTTTTTCCCCCCTTTTCCCCCCTTTTTTTTCCCCCCCTTTAAAAAATTTTAAATTTTTTCCCCTTTTAAAATTCCCCTTTTAAAAAACCCCAAAAAAATTTTTTTTTTTTTCCCCCCCCCCAAAAAAAAAACCCCCCCCCCGTTCTTTTTTTTCCCCCAAAAATTCCCTTTTTTTTCCCCCAAAACCAAATTTTTTTTTTTTTAAAACCCCCAAAATTTTCCCCCTTTTTTTCCCTTTAAATTTTTTTTTTTTTTAAAAAATTTAAAAAAAAAAAAAACCCCCTTTAAAAGGGTTTTTTTTTTCCCCCCCCAAAAAAACCCCCCCCCCCCCTTTTTAAAATTTTTTTAAACCCCCCAAAAAAAACCCCCCCCCCAAAAATTTTTTTTTTTCCCTTCCTTTTTTTCCCCCCTTTTTTTTCCCCCCCCTTTTTTCCCTTTAAAAACCCTTTTTTTTTTTAAAAAACCCCCCCCAAAAAAAAAGGGGGCCCCCCCCTTTTAAACCCCCCAAAAAAAAAATTTTTTTTTTTCCCCCCTTTTTTTTTTTAATTTTCCCCCCCCTTTTCCCCCCCCCCCCCTTTTTTTTTTTTTGGGTTTTTTGGCCCCCCCCCCCCCCCCCCCCCCCCCCCCCCCCCCCCCCCCCCCCCCCCCCCCCCCCCCCCCCCCCCCCCCCCCCCCCCCCCCCCCCCCCCCCCCCCCCCCCCTTTCCCCCCCCTTTTTCCCCCCCCCCCCCCCCCCCCCCCCCCCCCCCCCCCCCCCCCCCCCCCCCCCCCCCCCCCCCCCCCCCCCCCCCCCCCCCCCCCGGTTGGGTTTTTCCCCTTTTTTTTTTTTTTTTTTTTTTTTTATTTTTTTTTGGTTTGGGTTTTTTTTTTCCCCCCCCCCAACCCCCCCCCCCCCCCACCCACCCCCCAACCCCCCCCCCCCAAAAACCCACCAAAAAAAAAAACCCCCCAAAAAAAAAAAATTTTTTTTTTTAAAAAAAGGGGGTTTTTTTTTTGGGGGGAAATTTTTTCCCCTTTTTCCCCCTTTTGTTTCCCCCTTTTTCCCCTTTTTTTTTTTGGCCCTTTTTTTTTTTTTTTCCTTTTTTTTTTTTTTTTCCCCCTTTTTCCCCCTTTTTTTCTCATCTCTCCCCCCCCCCCCCTTTTTTTCCGCCCCCCCTTTTCCCTAAAAGGGCCCCCCTTTTTTTGGGGGTTTTTTTCCCTTTTTTTTTCCCCTTTTCCCCTTTTTTTTCCCTTTTCCCCCCCTTCCCTTTTTTTTCCCCTTTTTTCCCCCTTCTTTTTTTCCCCTTTTTTTTTTTTCCCCCCCCCCCCCCCCCCCCCCCCCCCCCAAAATTAAAAGGAAAAAAAAGGGGGGTTTTCCCCAAAAAAATTCCCAAAACGGGGGGCCCCCCAAAATTTGGGGGGGGGGCCCCCCTTTTTTTTTTGGGGAAAAAAAAGGGACCGGCGGCCCCCCTTTCCCCCTAACCCCCCCCTTTTTTTTTTTTTTTTTCCCCAAAAAATTTTTTTTTTTTTTTTAAAAGGGGAAAAAACAAAAAAAAAAAAAAAACCCCCCCAAAACTATTTCAAAAAAAAAAAACCCCCCACCCAAAATTTTTAAAAAAAACCAAAAAAGGGAAAAAAAAAAAAATTTTTTTTTCAAAAAATTGTTTTTTTAAAATTTTTGGGTTTTTTTTTTTTTTTTCCCTTTTTTTTTTTTTTTTTTTTTTTTTTTTTAAAACCCAACTGTTTTCACAGAGAACACCAGGGGCCTGAAAATTTCCTCGTGGTCCCGGGTGCGCTGTAAGCAAGGCGAAAGAAGAAAAGGGGGGGTGAGAAACCCGTTTTTTTTTTTGTTTTTTTTTTGGGCGCCAAAAAAAGGCCCTACACCCCCGACGGCCGATAAAGGGGGAAGAAGGTTTGGGGGCGGCCCCTTTGGCATTTTGCGGGCAAAGCAGCGGCCCGCCCGGGGGTGATATAGGCGACACGTCAGGAAATACCCGGGAGGGACGGTTTGTCTGATGGTGCAATTTTTGTCAGAAATAAAGCCTGCAACCTTCTTCAGGACCCGGGCGGCGGTTTTTGTTGCTGGGTTTGGGGGGGGAGCGGAGTGTAGGGTAGGGGGTTTAGAAAGGGGGGGGGGGGGGGGGGGGGGGGGGGGGGGGGGGGGGGGGTTTGGGAAACAGGTGGAGAGGGGGGGGGGGTGAGAGAGAGTTGGGGAGGGACAGGGGAGACAGAACAGAAAGGGGCAGACAGAAAAGGGCCCCGACAGGGCAGACGCATGAATGTGTTTTTGCGCGCGCGCCACACACGCACGCACGCAAAGCAAAACGGGAACCAAAAACGCAAAACATAAGCACCTTCCGGGACCCATATGCACGCACTTTCGGGGGCATGCACATGACATACGCACCACTAGACAAAAACACAAAAAACCCCCCACCCCACACACACAAAAACATAACCCTGACTCTCCCTACATCCGCGTTTCGCCCCGCGTTAACCCCACACCCCACACACACCACACATCCACACAAAACACACCAACCACACACAACATATATGCAGCACATACCAGGATGCCCCCTCACCCTCCCCCCCACCAAAAGACACACAACTTTTACCATCACTCACATACATTCCCCCGGTTTCGCGGCCCCGGGGCACCCCACCCCAACCCCACCACACAAAACCACAAAATTTTAGGGCGCAAACGCGGCGCGCACACCCCACCCCACCAAAATGTAAATTTCACGAAAAGACCGGGGGGGGAAAAAGAAGAGACCGGGGGGTGGGGGAGAGAGAGGAGGGGGGAGGGGAAGGGGGGAGAGGGGGGGGAGGAGAGGGGTTAAAAAAAAGAGGAGAGAGGGGGGAGGTTAAATGCCCCACTCACACACACACACCCAAAATTTCACCACACACACTTTCTTCTCTCTCTCCCCTCTCTCTTCCTCTCACACACCCCCCCACCCCCTTTCGCGGCACATGACATACACACACGCGCCCCACATACACACACATTTTCAGTGACACCCCACCGGCAAAGTGCCCCCCCAAACAACACACAAGCACGTGCACACCAAAACCCCACACAAAAAACACAACACACCCAACACACACACACACACACACACACAAAAAGGCCCACATACCCCATGCACACGCCCTGAATGCGCGCGCGCACCACACACGCACTCTGTCTCACACACACGCACACATGAACGGGCACTCGGGTAGTTGATGCTACCTACATACATACTTTCCATCACACATGCATAACACAAAAAAAACATTCATACATACAACATACATACCTAAAATACATACAGGGAGGGCGGTGGGAGGGAGGGGCATGGGATGGGGAGGGGAGAGAGAGGAGAGAGAGAGGGGGGGGGAGGGAGGATTTTTTATTTTCACATACACACCCCACCCCAACACCCACCCCGCTCCCCTCCCCCCCACACCCCCCACCCAAACCCCACCACCCCACACACCCCACCACACAACACACACCACACACACACACAAAACACACCACACACACAAAAACACACCCCAACCCCCAAAAAACCAAAAAAACCCCCTCACAAACCACCACCCCAAAAAAAATGCGAGCGAGGGGAAAAGAAAAGGGGGAGAGATGAGGGGAAAAGGGGAGAGGAGGGAGGGGGAAACGGGGGGCAAGAGAGAGGGGAGAGAGGAGTGGGGGGGGAGAGGGGGGGGAGGGGGGGTGAAGATAGGGGGGGTGGGGAGGGGGGCCGGGGGGGAAGACTTTAGTAAAAATTTTAACCCGGGGAAAAAAAGCCCCGCTTTTTCGGGGGTGTAATCAACCGAAAGTGAAAGAAAAGGTTTAAAATTTTAGCTGCACCTTTTGGGGACAGCCCAAACTTTCCCTACAAACGACGGCCAGGTTACCGGGGGAGACCCCCACATCCCGAGTTTATGGCTTTTTTGGGGCCGTGCGGGTGCCCGTGGTGAAATTTTCCGCGAAGAACCCCCCCGCCCTCTTTACTTTGAGCGCTTTTTTGGGGCCCAGGAAATTGGGCCCTACAAAAACCAAACCCCCCAGCCACAACTGAAGAATTTCTGCGTTTTTTGGCGGTTAGGGCGCCCAAAAAGCGGCCCTAAAATTTCATGGGGGACATCTTTT
>JAFLJL010013792.1:80000-85686 GCA_018398815.1 Conus ventricosus | reverse complement strand
TTTCCAAAAAATTAAAAAGGGACATAAAAAAATAAAGGATTGCAGAGTGCTTTATCACTTTTTCTCTTTTCCCCAAAAAAACCAAAAAAACATCCTATAGCCTACAAGCTACTAAAAGCCGTTCGATGTTCAATCTAGGCGACAGAGAGAGGGGAGAGAGGGGAAAGGGAGAGAGAGAGAGAGAGAGAGAGAGGAAGAGAAAAGGGGGGGAAAAGGGAGAAGGAAAGAGAGGAGAGGGGGAAAGGGGAAGAGAACTTGCTTGTCCATAATGGACACACTAAAAACAACTGACACCCCATGAAATTTTTCACATTAAAACAGTTCTTTTGAATTTCCCAAGTTATTAAAGTTGCTTTTTTTTCGAGTTGTATTTTTACAGCCTCAAAGAACTAAGCGGATTCAAACATTGAAAATAAAGAAAAAACATTGAAATGAAGAATGAATTTTTAAAGGTACAAACAAAGTAGTATCACTTACTGGTTTCCCCCCCCCTCTCCCCCCCCCCCCCTCCCCCCACCCTCCTATCCACCAGCACCTCCCCACCCCCCCCATGTCCCGATGTGTCATTCCACACACACCCACACACACACACACACAAAACCCCACACACCCACACCCACACAAAAACACACACACACCCCCACACACCACACACACCCCAAAACACACACACACACACACACACAACACACACCAACAGGAGAGAGAGAGAGAGAGGAGAGGAGAGAGGAAAAGAGAGAGAGAGAGAAAGAGAGAGGAGAGAGAGAAGAGAGAGAGAGAAAGAGAGGGGGAAGAGGGAGGAGGAGAGAGAGAGAGAGAACCACACACACACCACACACACACACACACACACCACCCCCCACACACACACCACAACACCACAACACACACACACACACAACACCCGCGCCGTTTCGTCGCTTAGTTTCAATTTGGTAACACAGCCAGCCCAGTAGACAGTTTTTTTCTTTCATTCGGTGTCGGAACCCAGTTTAAAGCTTGCTTTTCCCCCTTCTTTTCAATTCCACCACGGAAAAGGCTGTGGGGGTTAAGGGGGGGGGGGGGGGGGGGGAGGTGGGGGGGATCCCCCCTCAGGGCTTCCCTTTCCCCGGGTTTCTAGCGCCCCCCTACCTCCCCCCCCTTCCCCCCCCCTTTCCCCTCCCCCCCTCCCCCCCACTCTCCTCCTTCTGAGCCCCCACGCTTTCTCCACCCTTCCCCCAACCCCCCCCCCCCCCCCCCCCCCCCGCCATCCTTCCCACCACCACCCCCTCTCCCCGCTCCCACCCTCAACCTCTTCTCCTCACAGTTCTGGAACCAAATGATGAAATTCTAAAAGGTTTCCCCCTTTTGTTAGTGGGGTAAACCAGGTTCACGTCTGTCAAACAATACCTTGCTCGATCAATGGGGATTTTCTCACTCTATCATATCATTCCTTGCCCATGTGGGCGTAAGGGAGAGAGAGCACCCGAACCCAGACCCCCATCCGGCCCTTCCTCTGCCTGTCGCACCCACGTGGGGCCATCCATCCTGGCCCATTCTTTGATGTTGCCATCCAATTTGGTTTGTCGCCCCCTTCGTCTCCCGCCTTCCGCGTCCCCTGGATGACTGTTTTGGGCAGTGAATTGGGGCGTAGACATCCCCAAACCACGACAGCCCCCTCTTTTTGTGTTCCCAAGGGGGGTCTTGGGGCCTGAAGTGATGTTTTTGGCCCCCTCAAAAGGTGTTTGTTTCCCGGGTCTTCCCAAAGCCCCGAGCAAGCGCCTGAAGCATTTGTTTCAAACGTCGGATTTCTTGGTGGTCTCTGCTGTCATGGCCCACTTTGCACCTACGCAGGAGGGCAGCACCAGGGACTTGTACCTCTTTTTGTGGGAAAGGATTTCCGCTTTTCCCGATTTTTGGTTTAGTTTTGCCTTTGCTGCTGTTGCATCGCTATTTTTTGATTTTTTTGTAAGCGCCCGTTTTTGGGAAGTGGGCCAAGGTATTTGAAAGCGCCCACTTCTTCAAGCTGTTGCCCGTTCAGTAGATTTCAGAGGGTGTTGGTTGTGCTGTTACCAATTTTTGTTTTTTTTTCTGTGCCCCTTCCTTCCATATCCCCTCCCCCTTTCTTAGTTCTTTGTCAGGTCTTTAGTTCTTCTTTGGGCTGGCCCCCCCGGTCGTGTCATCTGCGAACCCAGATTATTGATGGTTTTCCCCCGAGGAGACATGGAGGGGAAATCTGGGGGGTTTTCCCGCATGTTTTTCCAGGAAAAGATTAAACCCGTACGGGGGTGGGGCCCGCCTTGACGGACTCCAATGTGTTTAAAGTAGTCCCCTTCTGGTTTTGGGGAGGACTGCGCTGCGGGGGGTTTTTTATACAGGCCTGGATTTTTTGGACAACCCCCTCTATGCCAAAACTTTCTGAGCACCTCCCACAGCCCCTTGTGCCACACCCTTCAAACGTTTTCCTAAAGTCAATGAATTGGGAAACAGGTCTCTCTGATTTTGTAGGTTTCTCCACTATCCGGCAGGTGAAGATTGTTCTACTGTTTTTGCCTGCCCTGAATCCACTTTTTTCTTCCGCCAGGTTTCTTCCGCCCTTTTTTCAGTCGATTCAAGATGCCCCCTGACATGATTTTATTTGGGGGGGCCCAATGAGACTTATTGTCTTAGTTCTGGATTGGTGTAGTTTTCCCCTTTTGGGGGGGGGGGTGATGATGTTTGATCCTTTCCCTGGGGGCCAGTTTTTTCTCCCAGACTTTGAAAATCGTGTTACTAGAGTGCCAATTTCCCTTCCCCCATGTTTGAGCAGCCTGGGGAAATTGTTGCTCCATGATTTCCCTCCCGGGAAAGGCTGCCGGGGTTTCTTCCACTTTTTCTCATCCGGGTAGTGGTGGGGACCTTGATGGTGTTGAGTCCCCCTCAACAGACTGCGTGGGCGTATAGGTAGTTGTAAAATTCTTTGGGAAATATGGGCCATTTTCAAAAAAGCGGGGCTTTTTTCAGCAGCTCGCCTGAGGTTTTCCCGATGATGCGATCTGTTTTTTCGGTCTTGGGGTTTTTCGTGGGTGAAGGGGTGTTTGCTGTTTCCCTTTTTCATGCCCCTTTTTTCTTTCCGCCGTTTTTTGATCCATTGTTTTTTGGCTTCAATCATTTTTTCTTTACAAGTTTTTTGGTTTTTCGATATGTGGGCTTGTTCAGGGTGGAATTTTTCGTATTCTTCAGTGTCTTTTTTTTTGCGCAGGGCAAGGAGTCGTTTTAGATCCCTGCTTTGGGGTTTCTTCCTCTGTCGCCAAGTCCTCCCTGTGTTTTCCCGACTCCTCATTGAAGTTTGTGAGGTCATTGATGCTTGTCCCGGGGTTGAGTGCTGCGAACCCCCCCCCCGGCTGTGTGGGAACCCTTTTATCTTTGGGTTTTTCTTCTCCGGGGCAAATTGTGCGTGGGGCGCAGCTTTTGGGACTTTTTCTTCAATTTTATCTTCATTTTGAGCAGCACGAGACGTGGTGCTGCCCAATCAGCTCCGGGGTATGTCCCGTCTTTGCTTTATTGATGTTGATTTGAAGCGCCGCGGAGTGAGGGCAAAGTCGATTGGTTTTTGATATTCCGTTTGGCGATGCCCGGTTGTTCTTCTTGACGTTTGTGGGGGGGAAAGGGTGTTGGAAGGTGAGCGTTGGGTGCAGGCAAACTCCAGAAGGCGAATCCCCTGTCGTTAGTTTCCCCTGTGCCGTATTTACCCCCTGTTCCAGCCCATCTTTGTGGCATCTGGCCCACTTTGGGGGTTGAATCCCCCGAATTGAGATTTTTTCTTGGGGTTTTCTGATGGGGTTTTACTTTCTCAGAATTCTTTCCCCGCCTGATCTTCGTGGTGGTTTGTTGGGAAAACCGTTGATGTTGATGTTTTTTGGTTGGGGTGACACACGAAGTGAGATTTGCTGTTAACAGGTGTGAGTCAAGATGCTCCCGTGATTTCTTTGCGTACGTGAAAGCTCGCCTTTTTATTGTAGTGATCTTCGCCACGCCACATCTTGTGTCCTTCCTCTTTTGCTTCTCCAAAAACCTGTCCATTTACTTCCCAATCCCCCCAAAGTCCCCCTGGAACTCCCAGTCGTGCTCTAGTTTTTTACTTTTCCCCATGTGGAGTTTACGAACATTCCAGGTTCCCAAAGGAATTTTTCAGTTTTGGGAGCTTATATGCTGTTTTTTAACAGCAGGGAAACAACGCGTATGTTGTTCCGCCATGTTGGTGGGAATGTGCTACGAGGGGTGAGTATCTGTAGAGAACAGCTCGCCGAACGCCCCGAACAGCTGGGTAGCCAACCTAAGCATCCGCGCCGAATGTAGCTTTGCTTTACGTCATCAGCGCGGAAAACCTTTGCCACTGTAGGGGAGTCCCCACGAGCTCAGCCCAGCCGAACTTTTCACCCGACTTTTTTGGCTTCAAGCCGAACAGCCCGAAATGCAGGCCGGGCCCCACCAAAGGCTTTCCGGCCTGATGACCAACTGAAAACGCTATCAGTTCGGCGCGGAATGCCAGGGTGGGTTTGCCCCCTGTCTGGGCTTTCGGCGAGCATGTTCTGCTAGAGATCAGCTCAGGGGACCGAGAGAACATGCAACACAATCAGAAACCAACTGGCCCAGACTTTTTTGGTCCTGGTTCAGTTCGTGGCAGGGAAGTACATCTAGATTGTATTTAGAGAAAAAAAAAAATGTTAGGCCTATTTATGTCAATTCCCTTTTCGGATGCGTGAATGGGTGGGATTTCAAGTTTGTAAAAAAATTTTTTTTTTGGGGGGTTTTGGGGGGGTTTAAAAAAATTTTTTTTTTTAAAAAAACCTTTTTTTTTTTCCCCCCAAATTTGGGAAACCCCCGGGTTTTTTTTAGGGATTTCCCCCAAACCCCCCCTTTTTTTTTTTGGGGGTTTTTCCCCCCTTTTTTTTTTAAACTTAAAAAAAATTTCCCCTTTGGAAAAAAAACCCCCTTTTTTTTTTTTCCCCCCCTTTTTTTAAAAAAAACCCCCCTTTTAATTTTTTGGGGCCTTTTTTTTTTTTAAAAGGGGAAAAAAAATTTTTTCCGCCTGGTTTGGGGGGGGGGGGGCTGATGAAGTTCCCCAAAATTCCCCCCCCGCCCAGACAGCTGGGTTTCCCAAAAAACCCCCCCCCCGAAAAGGTTTTTTTTCCCCCCCCCAAAACCTTTGGGGGGCCAAAATTTTTCCCCCCCCAAAAACCCCCCTTTTTTTTAAAACCCAAAGGGGGAAAAATCCCCCCCTTTTTCCCCTTTTTAAAAAAAAAAAAGGGGGGAAAAAAAGGGGAAAAAAAAAAAAAAGGTTTCCAAAAATAATTTTTCCCGGGGCCCCCCCCCAAAAAAAAAAAATTTTTTGGGGAAAAAAAGGGGGAAAAATTTTTTTAAAAGGGAAAAAAAAAAAGGGAAAGGGGGAAAAAAAAGGGGGGGGGGGAAAGGGGGGGAAAAAAAAAACCCCCTTTTTTTTTTTGGGGAAAAAAAAAAAAAAAAGGGGGGGGGAAAAAAAGGGGAAAAAAAAAAAAAAAAAAAAAACCCAAAAACAAAAAGGGCGAAAAAAAAAGGGGGGAAAAAAGGGAAAAAAAAAGGGCCCCCCATTTTAAAGGGGGGGGGAAAAGGGGCCCCTTTTTTTTTCCCCAGTTTTTTTTTTTTCCCTTTTTTTTTTTTCCTTTTTTTTTCCCCTTTTTTTTTTTTT
>JAFLJL010013792.1:67500-75000 GCA_018398815.1 Conus ventricosus | reverse complement strand
CTTTCTTCTTTTTTTTAGTGTCCCTAGACCTCTATGTCTTTCTTCTTTCTTTAGTGTCCCTAAAACCTCTATGGCTTTCTTCTTTCTTTTAGTGTCCCTAGACCTCTATGGCTTTCTTCTTTCTTTTAGTGTCCCTATAGACCTCTATTGCTTTCTTCTTTCTTTCAGTGTCCCTAACCTCTATGGCTTTCTTCTTTCTTTTAGTGTCCCTAGACCTCTATGGCTTTCGTCTTTCTTTTAGTGTCCCTATACCTCTATGGCTTTCTTCTTTCTTTTAGTGTCCCTAGACCTCTATGGCTTTCTTTTTTCTTTTAGTGTCCCTAAAGACCTCTATGGCTTTCTTTTTCTTTTAGTGTCCCTAGACCTCTATGGCTTTCTTCTTTCTTTTAGTGTCCATAGACCTCTATGGCTTTCTTCTTTCTTTGGGTGTCCCTAACCTCTATTGCTTTCTTCTTTCTTTTAGTGTCCCTAGACCTCTATGGCTTTCTTCTTTCTTTTAGTGTCCCTAGACCTCTATGACTTTCTTCTTTTCTTTTAGTGTCCCTAGACTCTATGGCTTTCTTCTTTCTTTTAGTTTCCCTAGACCTCTATGGCTTTCTTCTTTCTTTAGTGTCCCTAGACCTCTATGGCTTTCGTCTTCTTTTAGTGTCCCTAGACCTCTATGGCTTTCTTCTTTCTTTTAGTGTCCCTAGACCTCTATGTCTTCTTCTTTCTTTTAGTGCCCCTGGACCTCTATGGGCTTTCTTTTTTCTTTCAGTGTCCGTAGACCTCTATGGCATTCTTCTTTCTTTTAGTGTCCCTGGACCTCTATGGCTTTCTTCTTTCTTTCAGTGTCCCTGGACCTCTGTGGCTTTCTTTCTTCTTTAGTGTCCCTAGACCTCTATAGCTTTCTTCTTTCTTTGAGTGTCCCTAGACCTCTATGGCTTTCTTCTTTCTTTTAGTGTCCCTATAGACCTCTACTGCTTTCTTCTTTTCTTTTAGTGTCCCTAGACTCTCTATGGCTTTCTTCTTTCTTTTAGTGTCCGTAGATCTCTATGGCTTTCTTCTTTCTTTTTAGTGTCCGTAGACCTCTATGGATTTCTTCTTTCTTTAGTGTCCCTAGACCTCTATGGTTTTTCTTCTTCTTTAGTGTCCCTAGACCTCTATGGCTTTCTTCTTTCTTTAGTGTCCCTAGAACCTCTATGGCTTTCTTCATTCTTTCAGTGTCCCTAGACCTCTATGGCTTTCTTCTTTCTTTCAGTGTCCCTATAGACCTCTAGGGCTTTCTTCTTTCTTTAGTGTCCCTGGACCTCTATGTCTTTCTTCTTTCTTTTAGTGTCCCTAGACCTCTATGGCTTTCTTCTTTCTTTCAGTGTCCGTAGCCCTCTATGGCTTTTCTTCTTTCTTTCAGTGTCCGTAGACCTCTATGGCTTTTCTTTTTTTTTTAGTGTCCCTAGACCTCTATGTCTTTCTTCTTTCTTTAGTGTCCCTAGACCTCTATGGCTTTCTTCTTTCTTTTAGTGTCCCTAGACCTCTATGGCTTTCTTCTTTTTTTTAGTGTCCCTATAGACCTCTATTGCTTTCTTCTTTCTTTCAGTGTCCCTAGACCTCTATGGCTTTCTTCTTTCTTTTAGTGTCCCTAGACCTCTAGGCTTTCGTCTTTCTTTTAGTGTCCCTATACCTCTATGGCTTTCTTCTTTCTTTTAGTGTCCCTAGACCTCTATGGCTTTCTTTTTTCTTTTAGTGTCCCTAAAGACCTCTATGGCTTTCTTCTTTCTTTTAGTGTCCCTAGACCTCTATGGCTTTCTTCTTTCTTTTAGTGTCCATAGACCTCTATGGCTTTCTTCTTTCTTTAGGGGGTCCCTAGACCTCTATTGCTTTCTTCTTTCTTTTAGTGTCCCTAGACCTCTATGGCTTTCTTCTTTCTTTTAGTGTCCCTAGACCTCTATGATTTTTCTTTTTCTTTTAGTGTCCCTAGACCTCTATGGCTTTCTCTTTCTTTTAGTTTTCCCTAGACCTCTATGGCTTTCTTCTTTCTTTTAGTGTCCCTAGACCTCTATGGCTTTCGTCTTTCTTTTAGTGTCCCTAGGACCTCTATGGCTTTCCTTCTTTCTTTTAGTGTCCCTAGACCTCTATGTCTTTCTTCTTTCTTTTAGTGTCCCTGGACCTCTATGGCTTCTTTTTTTTCAGTGTCCGTAGACCTCTATGGCATTCTTCTTTCTTTTAGTGTCCCTGGACTCTATGGCTTTCTTCTTTCTTTCAGTGTCCCTGGACCTCTGTGGCTTTCTTCTTTCTTTAGTGTCCCTAGACCTCTATAGCTTTCTTCTTTCTTTGAGTGTCCCTAGACCTCTATGGCTTTCTTCTTTCTTTTAGTGTCCCTATAGACCTCTACTGCTTTCTTCTTTCTTTTAGTGTCCCTAGACCTCTATGGCTTTCTTCTTTCTTTTAGTGTCCGTAGATCTCTATGGCTTTCTTTTTTCTTTTAGTGTCCGTAGACCTCTATGGATTTCTTCTTTCTTTGGGTGTCCCTAGACCTCTATGGCTTCTTCTTTCTTTTAGTTGTCCCTAGACCTCTATGGCTTTCTTCTTTCTTTAGTGTCCCTAGACCTCTATGGCTTTCTTCATTCTTTCAGTGTCCCTAGACCTCTATGGCTTTCTTCTTTCTTTCAGTGTTCCCTATAGACCTCTATGGCTTCTTCTTTCTTTAATGTCCCTAGATCTCTATGGCTTTCTTCTTTCTTTTAGTGTCCTACAGACCTCTATGGCTTTCTTCTTTCCTTTAGTGTCCCTAGACCTCTATGGCTTTCGTCTTTCTTTCAGTGTCCCAGATCTCTATGGCTTTCTTCTTTCTTTTAGTGTCAATAGACCTCTATGGCTTTCTTCTTTCTTTAGTGTCCGTAGACCTCTATGGCTTTCTTCTTTCTTTTAGTGTCCCTAAAGACCTCTCTGGCTTTCTTCTTTCTTTTAGTGTCCCTAGACCTCTATGTCTTTCTTCTTTCTTTTAGTGTCCCTGGACCTCTATGGCTTTCTTTTTTCTTTCAGTGTCCGTAGACCTCTATGGCATTCTTCTTTCTTTTAGTGTCCCTGGACCTCTATGGCTTTCTTCTTTTCTTTCAGTGTCCCTGGACCTCTGTGGCTTTCTTCTTTCTTTTAGTGTCCCTAGACCTCTATAGCTTTCTTCTTTCTTTGAGTGTCCCTAGACCTCTATGGCTTTCTTCTTTCTTTTAGTGTCCCTATAGACCTCTACTGCTTTCTTCTTTCTTTTAGTGTCCCTAGACCTCTATGGCTTTTTCTTTTTTTTAGTGTCCGTAGATCTCTATGGCTTCTTTCTTTCTTTTAGTGTCCGTAGACCTCTATGGATTTCTTCTTTCTTTTAGTGTCCCTAGACCTCTATGGCTTTCTTCTTTCTTTTAGTGTCCTAGACCTCTATGGCTTTCTTCTTTCTTTAGTGTCCCTAGACCTCTATGGCTTTCTTCATTCTTTCAGTGTCCCTAGACCTCTATGGCTTTCTTCTTTTCTTTCAGTGTCCCTATAGACCTCTATGGCTTTCTTCTTTCTTTAATGTCCCTAGATCTCTATGGCTTTCTTCTTTCTTTTAGTGTCCTACAGACCTCTATGGCTTTCTTCTTTCCTTTAGTGTCCCTAGACCTCTTGCTTTCGTCTTTCTTTCAGTGTCCCTAGATCTCTATGGCTTTCTTCTTTCTTTTAGTGTCAATAGACCTCTATGGCTTTCTTCTTTCTTTTAGTGTCCGTAGACCTCTATGGCTTTCTTCTTTCTTTTAGTGTCCCTAAAGACCTCTCTGGCTTTCTTCTTTCTTTTAGTGTCCCTATAGAACTCTATTTGCTTTCTTCTTTCTTTAGTGTCCCTGGACCTCTATGGCTTTCTTCTTTCTTTTAGTGTCTGTAGATCTCTATGGCTTTCTTCTTTTTTCAGTGTCCGTAGATCTCTATGGCTTTCTTCTTTCTTTTAGTGTCCGTAGACCTCTATGGCTTTCTTCTTTCTTTTAGTGTCCTATAGACCTCTTTGGCTTTCTTCTTTCTTTTAGTGTCCCTAGACCTCTATGGCTTTCTTCTTTCTTTTAGTGTCCCTAGACCTCTATGGCTTTCTTCTTTCTTTCAGTGTCCCTAGACCTCTATGGCTTTCTTCTTTCTTTCAGTGTCCCTATAGACCTCTATGGCTTTCTTCTTTCTTTAGTGTCCCTATAGACCTCTATGGCTTTCTTCTTTCTTTTAGTGTCCTATAGACCTCTATGGCTTTTCTTTCTTTCTTTTAGTGTCCCTATAGACCTCTATGGCTTTCTTCTTTCTTTCAGTGTCCCTATAGACCTCTATGGCTTTCTTCTTTCTTTTAGTGTCCCTATAGACCTCTATGGCTTTCTTCTTTCTTTTAGTGTCCCTATAGACCTCTATGGCTTTCTTCTTTCTTTTAGTGTCCCTAGACCTCTATGGCTTTCTTCTTTCTTTTAGTGTCCCTAGACCTCTATGGCTTTTTTCTTTCTTTTAGTGTCCCTAGACCTCTATGGCTTTCTTCTTTCTTTTAATGTCCCTAGACCTCTATGGCTTTCTTCTTTCTTTCAGTTCCCTAGACCTCTATGGCTTTCTTCTTTCTTTCAATGTCCGTAGACCTCAATGGCTTTCTTCTTTCTTTCAGTCTCCCTAGACCTCTATGGCTTTTCTTCTTTCTTTCAGTGTCCGTAGACCTCAATGTCTTTCTTCTTTCTTTTAGTGTTCCTAGACCTCAAATGGCTTTCTTCTTTCTTTCAGTGTCCCTAGACCTCTATGTCTTTCTTCTTTCTTTAGTGTCCCTGGACCTCTATGCTTTCTTCTTTCTTCAGTGCCCCTAGACCTCTATGGCTTTCTTCTTTCTTTTAGTGTCCCTAGACCTCTATGGCTTTCTTCTTTCTTTTAGTGTCCCTGGACCTCTATGGCTTTCTTCTTTCTTTTAGTGTCCCTAGACCTCCATGGCTTTCTTCTTTCTTTTAGTGTCCCTAGACCTCCATGGCTTTCTTCTTTCTTTTAGTGTCCCTATAGACCTCTATGCTTTCTTCTTTCTTTTAGTGTCTCTAGACCTCTATGGCTTTCTTCTTTCTTTTAGTGTCCCTAGACCTCTATGGCTTTCTTCTTCCTTTTAGTGTCCCTGGACCTCTGTGGCTTTCTTCTTTTTTTCAGTGTCCCTAGACCTCTATGGCTTTCTTCTTTCTTTCAGTGTCCCTATAGACCTCTATGGCTTTCTTCTTTCTTTTAGTGTCCCTAGACCTCTATGGCTTTCTTCTTCTTTTAGTGTCCTATAGACCTCTATGGCTTTCTTCTTTCTTTTTGTGTCCCTAGACCTCTATGGCTTTCTTCTTTCTTTTAGTGTCCTATAGACCTATATGGCTTTCCTTCTTTCTTTCAGTGCCCTGTAGACCTCTATGGCTTTCTTCTTTCTTTGAGTGTCCTAGACCTCTATGGCTTTCTTCTTCTTTAGTGTCCCTATAGAACCTCTATGGCTTTCTTCTTTCTTTTAGTGTCCCTAGACCTCTATGGCTTTCTTCTTTCTTTTAGTGTCCCTAGACCTCTATGGCTTTCCTTCTTTCTTTTAGTGTCCCTAGACCTCTATGGCTTTCTTCTTTCTTTTCAGTGTCCCTAGACCTCTATTGCTTTCTTCTTTCTTTCAGTGTCCGTAGACCTCAATGGCTTTCTTCTTTCATTCAGTGTCCCTAGACCTCTATGGCTTTCTTCTTTCTTTTAGTGTCCGTAGACCTCAATGGCTTTCGTCTTTCTTTTAGTGTCCCTAGACCTCTATGGCTTTCTTCTTTCCTTCAGTGTCCTAGACCTCTATGTCTTTCTTCTTTCTTTTAGTGTCCCTGGACCTCTATGGCTTTCTTCTTTCTTTCAGTGTCCCTAGACCTCTATGGCTTTCTTCTTTCTTTTAGTGTCCCTAGACCTCTATGGCTTTCTTCTTTCTTTTAGTGTCCCTGGACCTCTATGGCTTTCTTCTTTCTTTCAGTGTCCCTAGACCTCTAGGGCTTTCTTCTTTCTTTTAGTGTCCCTAGACCTCTATGGCTTTCTTCTTTCTTTTAGTGTCCCTGGACCTCTATGGCTTTCTTCTTTCTTTAGTGTCCCTAGACCTCTATGCTTTCTTCTTTCTTTTAGTGTCTCTAGACCTCTATGGCTTTCTTCTTTCTTTTAGTGTCCCTATAGACCTCTATGGCTTTCTTCTTTCTTTTAGTGTCCCTATAGACCTCTATGGCTTTCTTCTTTCTTTTAGTGTCCCTATAGACCTCTATGGCTTTCTTCTTTCTTTTAGTGTCCCTATAGACCTCTTAGGCCTTTCTTCTTTCTTTTCAGTGTCCCTATAGACCTCTATGGCTTTCTTCTTTCTTTTAGTGTCCCTAGACCTCTATGGCTTTCTTCTTTCTTTTAGTGTCCCTATAGACCTCTATGGCTTTTTTCTTTCTTTCAGTGTTCCTATAGACCTCTATGGCTTTCTTCTTTCTTTCAGTGTCCCTATAGACCTCTATGGCTTTCTTCTTTCTTTCAGTGTCCCTATAGACCTCTATGGCTTTCTTCTTTCTTTCAGTGTCCCTATAGACCTCTATGGCTTTCTTCTTTCTTTCAGTGTCCCTATAGACCTCTATGGCTTTCTTCTTTCTTTCAGTGTCCCTATAGACCTCTATGGCTTTCGTCTTTCTTTCAGTGTCCCTAGACCTCTATGGCTTTCTTCTTTCTTTTAGTGTCCACAATCATCATGGTGATTATTCTGATTCTTTTGTGTGTATGACCATTTTTTTTATCCCGCCATTAAGGCAGCCATACACCAACTTCGGGGAAGGTGCATGCTATGTGTAACGTGTCATCCATACCAACGGCCAAACTGGCCTTCTCTTCCGAAAGTTGGTGACGGGATTTTACGTGTATGCAAGATGTTATGCGTGCGTTCACACACGGAACCTCGGTTTATAGTCTCATTCGAAGAACTGTACGGGAAATGGAGTCAGAACCAATGTTAACTTCGAGGGAAAAATCCCCCTGTACCGAAACGGCCTGGCGGAGATGCGAACCCGCAACCCCAAGATTACGAGTCCGATGCTCTACCAACGGAGCTATTCCGGCTTTAGTTTGGTTCTTTGGGCTCACCGGTAACGGCAAAATCATGGGAACTGTCGCTGGTTGGACGTGATGACCGCTTCTGGAAGCCGAGCTCAGTTGCGCTGGCTCCGTGAGTAAGCAAATACTGTTGTCAGTAGGGGGCTTAGTAAGGGATGTCTGCGTATGCTGGATCAGAACAGGCGCCACTGAACACCACCGAAGTCACTCGGCAGCAGTGCGGTGTCTCCTGTTACAGGTTTCCTGGTGGCGACTTGACAGGAATTGGTCCCTGTGGATTGCGGTGTCAGGGCTGTGGTGAGCAGAGCCAGGCTGTGGCTGTGGATTGCCGGTGTCGGGGCTGTGGTGAGCAGAGCCAGGCTGTAGATTGCCGGTGTCGGGGCTGTGGTGAGCAGAGCCAGGCTGTGGCTGTGGGTTGCCGGTGTCGGGGCT
>JAFLJL010013792.1:40000-55000 GCA_018398815.1 Conus ventricosus | reverse complement strand
CGGTTGGTTGGTTGGTTGATTGTTTGGTTGGTTGGTTGATTGGTTGATTGGTTGGTTGATTGGTTGATTGGTTCGTTGGTTGTTTGGTTGTTTGGTTGATTGGTTGGTTGGTTGATTGGTTGATTGGTTGATTGGTTGGTTGATTGGTTGGTTGGTTGGATGGTTGGTTGGTTGGTTGATTGATTGGTTGGTTGGTTGGTTGGTTGATTGGTTGGTTGGTTGGTTAGTTGGTTGGTTGGTCAGCTGGTCAGCTGGTTGGTTGGTTGGTTGGTTGGTTGGTTGGTTGGTTGGTTGGTTGATTGGTTAGTTGGTTGTTTGGTTGGTTGGTTGGTTGATTGGTTGGTTGGTTGTTTGGTTGATTGGTTGGTTGGTTGATTGGTTGATTGGTTGGTTGATTGGTTGGTTGGTTGGTTGGTTGGTTGGATGGTTGGTTGGCTGGTTGGCTGGTTGGCTGGTTGGTTGGTTGATTGGTTGATTGGTTGGTTGATTGGTTGGTTGGTTGGTTGGTTGGTTGGATGGTTGGTTGGTTGGTTGGTTGGTTGGTTGATTGGTTGGTTGGTTGGTTTGTTGATTGGTTTGGTTGGTTGGTTGGTTGGTTGGTTGGTTGGTTGGTTGATTGGTTGGTTGGTTGGTTGGCTGGTTGATAGGTTGGATGGTTGATTGGATGGTTGGTTGGTTGATTGGTTGGTTGGTTGGTTGGCGAACAGGTAAACCTGTTTCCTTGATTTGTTGTTGTTGTTGTTGTTGTTTTTGTTGTTGTTTTTTTTAGCCCATCGGTTGAAATTTATTTGGACCCTTACCCCCCACCCCCACCCCCACCCCCCACCCCCCACCCCAAAAAAAGGGGAAAAAAAGAAAATGAAAAAAAAAAGAAGCAAAACAACACAAAGCAAAATATTTTTAAAAAAGCTGTGGAGTTGTATACAATGCAGGCGGGGGGGGGGGGGGGGGGGGGGGGGGGAGGGGGGGGGAGGGGAAGAAGTTGGGTGGACGCGCTGGAGAGTGTGGGGGGGGGGGGGGGTGGGGAGGGGGAGGGGGGATGCTAATTAATGACTTTGTACCATCTAGGTCGACGCAGCCCCCGTGGGAAGAAGGCGGAGGGGAGGGAAGGGAAGGATGGAGGGAGGGAAGGATGGAGGGAGGGGGGGAGGGAGGGGGCGGTGTGGAGTGTACGGAAGGGAGTGGGGTTGGGGAGGGAGGGGGGGGGAGGAGCGGGGGCAGAGAGGAGGTGGGGGTGTGGGTGGGATGCTGATGTAACCACGGTTTTACTGAGCATAAATCAATCACATTGCGGGTTGTTTGTTTGCCGCTGTTGGACAGAGGGACGGTGGGAGGGAGAGGGGGGGGGGGGGGGGGCGGGGGGAGGGGGGGGGGGGGGGGGGGGGGGGGGGTGGTGAGCAGCGGGGGGAGATATACTACGGAGAAAGGATGTGAGGGTGGGAGAGGATTTTTTTTTTTTTTTTGCCCCCCCGTCGCGGGGACACCAGCTGATGTTGATTTAGCAACCTGGTTTAACAAATGGGAGGATAAGGGGGATTGGGGCGGGGTAGGGAGGGAGCGGGGGGGGGGGGGGGGGGGGGGGGGGGGGGGGGGGGGGAGAAGAGGGAGGTACGAAAGGCGCTTTTTACGTTCTTGTTGTTCAGCGGTATGAGAATAATTATAATAGAAGGAAAAAGCAACGCTGACAGAAAATTGGAAAGCACGATGTTGGAACCGACCAGATGACAATGAGATGACGTTGAAATATTGGTCTTCTTCCTGGTGGTGTACAAGCCTAGCTCATCACTACCCCCTCCCCCCCTTCCCCCCCTCCTCCCCGTTTCCTTCTACACCTCCCCCCTCCCCTTCCCCGGCTACAACAACTCCGTCAGTCTGACAGTCCTTGAGTACTGGATATTTAAGGAGCACCGTTCAGTTTTCACTCCGTCAGTCTGACAGTCTTTGAGTACTGGATATTTAAGGAGCACCGTTCAGTTTTCACTCCGTCAGTCTGACAGTCCTTGAGTACTGGATATTTAAGGAGCACCGTTCAGTTTTCACTCCGTCAGTCTGACAGTCCTTGAGTACTGGATATTTAAGGAGCACCGTTCAGTTTTCACTCCGTCAGTCTGACAGTCCTTGAGTACTGGATATTTAAGGAGCCCCGTTCAGTTTTCACTCCGTCAGTCTGACAGTCCTTGAGTACTGGATATTTAAGGAGCACCGTTCAGTTTTTCACTCCGTTCAGTCTGACAGTCCTTGAGTACTGGATATTTAAGGAGCCCCGTTCATTTTTTCACTCCGTCGTCTGACGTCTTGAGTACTGGATATTTAAGGAGCCCCGTTCAGTTTTCACTCCGTCAGTCTAAACAGTCTTGAGTATGGATATTAAGGGTGCACGTTCAGTTTTCACCCCGTCAGTCTGACAGTCGAGTACTGGATATTTAAGGAGCCCCGTTCAGTTTTCATCCGTCAGTTGACAGTCCTTGAGTATGGTATTTAAGGAGAGTTCGTTTTCACCCTTTCGTTGACGTCTTGAGTACTGGTATTTAAGGGACGTTCAGTTTTCCTCCGTCATTTGACAGTCCTTGAGTACTGGATATTTAAAGGAGCACCGTTCAGTTTTCACTCCGTCAGTCTGGACAGTCCTTGATTTACTGGATATTAAGGAGCACCGTTCAGTTTTCACTCCGTCAGTCTGACAGTCTTGAGTACTGGATATTAAGGAGCCCCGTTCAGTTTTCACTCCGTCAGTCTGACAGTCCTTGAGTGGGATATTAGGAGCACCGTTAGTTTTCACTCCGTCATTGACAGTCCTTGAGTATGGATATTTAAGGTGCACCGTTCATTTTTCATCCGTAGTCTGACTTTTCTTGAGTACTGGATATTTAAGGCACGTTCAGTTTTACCCCGTCAGTCTGACATTCTTGAGTACGGTATTTAAGGAGCACGTTCAGTTTTCACTCCGTAGTTTGGACTTTCCCTTGAGTACTGGTATTTAAGGCCCTTTCAGTTTTCTCCGTCAGTCTGACAGTCCTGTGTACGGGATATTTAGGAGCACCTTTCGTTTTCACTCCGTCAGTCTGACAGTCCTTGGTATGGTTTTTAAAAGGAGCACCGTTCAGTTTTCCTCCGTCAGTTGACAGTCTTGAGTACTGGATATTTAAGGAGCACCGTTCAGTTTTCACTCCGTCAGTCTGACATTTCCTTGAGTACTGGATATTTAAGGAGCACCGTTCAGTTTTCCTCCGTCAGTCTGACAGCCCTTGGTACTGGATATTTAAGGAGCACCGTTCAGTTTTCACTCCGTCAGTCGGGACAGCCCTTGAGTACTGGTTTATTTAAGGAGCCCCGTTCAGTTTTCACTCCGTCAGTTGACAGTCCTTGAGTATGGATATTTAGGAGCACCGTTCAGTTTCACTCCGTCAGTCTGACAGTCCTTGAGTACTGGATATTTAAGGAGCACGTTCAGTTTTCACTCGTCATTTGGGACGGTTTGAGAAACTGGATATTTAAGGGCACCGTAGTTTTCACTCCGCAGTCTGACAGTCCTTGAGTACTGGATATTTAAGGAGCACCGTTCGTTTTCATCCGTCGTTGCATTTCCTTGAGTACTGGATTTTTAGGAGCCCCGTTCAGTTTTCACTCGTCGTCTAAGTCCTTGAGTACTGGATATTTAAGGAGCACCGTTCAGTTTTCACTCCGTCAGTTGACAGTCCTGGTACTGAATATTTAAGGAGCACCGTTTCAGTTTTCACTCCGTCAGTCTGACAGTCCTTGAGGTACTGGATATTTAAGGAGAAACCGTTCAGTTTTCACTCCGTCAGTCTGACAGTCCTTGAGTACTGGATATTTAAGGGCCCACCGTTCAGTTTTCACTCCGTCATTTCTGACAGTCCTTGGAAATGGTATTTAAGGGCACCTTTTCAGTTTTCACCCCGTCAGTCTGACAGTCCTTGAGTATGGATATTTAAGGAGCACGTTCATTTTTCACTCCTTTCAGTCTGACAGTCTTGGAGTACGGGTATTTAAGGAGCCCGTTCAGTTTTCTGTCAGTCTGACAGTCTTGAGTATGGATATTTAAGGGCACCGTTCAGTTTTCACTCCGTCAAGTCTGATTCTTGAGTATGGATATTTAAGGAGCACCGTTCAGTTTCATCCGTCAGTTGGACAGTCCTTGGTCTGGTATTTAAGGGCACCGTTCAGTTTTCACTCCCCGTTTTCAGTCTGACGTCTTGATACTGGATTTTTTAAGGAGCACGTTCAGTTTTCACTCCGTCGTTGAATTCCTTGAGTATGGATTTTAAGGAGCCCCGTTCAGTTTTCACTCGTCAGTCTGACTTTCCCTTGAGTACTGGATATTTAAGGAGCACCGTCAGTTTTCACTCCGTCAGTCTGACAGCCCTTGAGTATGATATTTAAGGAGCACGTTCATTTTTCACTCCGTCTTGACGTCTTGAGTACTGGATATTTAAGAGCACCGTTCGTTTTCATCCGTCAGTCGACAGTCTTGGTAAGGAAATTTTTAAAGGGAGCACCTTTCCCAGTTTCACCCCTCAGTTGACAGCCCTTGTACTGGATATTTAAGGAGCACCGTTCATTTTCATCCGTCAGTTGACAGTCTTGAGTAGGTATTTAAGGAGCACCGTTCAGTTTTACTCCGTCAGTCTGAAGTCTTGGTACGGGATTTTAGGAGCACGTTCATTTTTTCACTCGTAGTCTGAAGTCCTTGAGTACTGATATTTAAGGAGCACCGTTCAGTTTTCACTCCGTCAGTTGACAGCCTTGAGTTGGATTTTAGGAGCACCGTTCAGTTTTCACTCGTCAGTCTGACGGGTCTTGAGTACCTGGATATTTAAGGAGCACCGTTCAGTTTTCACTCCGTCAGTCTGACTGTCTTGAGTACTGGTATTTAAGGAGCACCGTTCAGTTTTACTCGTTAGTTGACAGCCTTGAGTATGGATATTTAGGAGCCTCAGTTTTCACTCCGCCCAGTCTGACGTCCTTGAGTACTGGATATTTAGGAGCACCGTTCAGTTTTCACTCCGTCAGTTGACAGTCCTTGAGTACTGGTATTTAAGGACACCGTCAGTTTTCACTCCGTCAGTCTGACATTCCTTGAGTAATGGATATTTAAGGAGCACCGTTCAGTTTTCACTCCGTCATTTCTGACATTCCTTGAGTACTGGATATTTAAGGAGCACCGTTCAGTTTTCACTCCGTCAGTCTGACATTCCTTGAGTAATGGATATTTAAGGAGCACGTTCAGTTTTCACTCCGTCAGTCTGACATTCTTGAGTAATGATATTTAAGGAGCCCCGTTCAGTTTCACTCGTCAGTCTGACATTCCTTGAGTATGGATATTTATGGAGCACCGTTCAGTTTTCACTCCGTCAGTCTGACATTCCTTGAGTACTGGATATTTAAGGAGCACCGTTCAGTTTTCACTCCGTCAGTCTGACATTCCTTGTGTACTGGATATTTAAGGAGCACCGTTCAGTTTTCACTCCGTCAGTCTGACATTCCTTGAGTAATGGATATTTAAGGAGCACCGTTCAGTTTTCACTCCGTCAGTCTGACATTCTTGAGTAATGGTATTTAAGAGCACCGTTCAGTTTTCACTCCGTCAGTCTGACATTCCTTGAGTAATGGATATTTAAGGGGCACCGTTCAGTTTTCACTCCGTCAGTCTGACATTCCTTGAGTAATGGATATTTAAGGAGCACCGTTCAGTTTTCACTCCGTCAGTCTGACATTCCTTGAGTACTGGATATTTAAGGAGCACCGTTCAGTTTTCACTCCGTCAGTCTGACATTCCTTGAGTAATGGATATTTAAGGAGCACCGTCAGTTTTCACTCCGTCAGTCTGACAGTCCTTGAGTACTGGATATTAAGGAGCACCGTTCAGTTTATCACTTTCCGTCACGTCGTGACAGTCCTTGAGTACTGGATATTTAAGGAGCACCGTTCAGTTTTCACTCCGTCAGTCTGACAGTCCTTGAGTACTGGATATTTAAGGAGCACCGTTCAGTTTTCACTCCGTCAGTCTGACAGTCCTTGAGTACTGGATATTTAAGGAGCACGTTAGTTTTCACTCCGTCAGTCTGACAGTCCTTGGTACTGGATATTTAAGGAGCCCGTTCAGTTTCACTCGTCAGTCTGACGTCCTTGAGTACTGGATATTTAAGGAGCACCGTTCAGTTTTCACTCCGTCAGTCTGACAGTCCTTGAGTACTGGATATTTAAGGAGCACCGTTCAGTTTTCACTCGTCAGTCTGACAGTCCTTGAGTACTGGATATTTAAGGAGCACCGTTCATTTTCACTCCGTCAGTCTGACAGTCCTTGAGTACTGGATATTTAAGGAGCACCGTTCAGTTTTCACTCCGTCAGTCTGACAGTCCTTGAGTACTGGATATTTAAGGAGCACCGTTCAGTTTACACCGTCAGTCTGACAGTCCTTGAGTACTGGATATTTAAGGAGCACCGTTCAGTTTTCACTCGTCAGTCTGACAGTCCTTGAGTACTGGATATTTAAGGAGCACCGTTCAGTTTTCACTCCGTCAGTCTGACAGTCCTTGAGTACTGGATATTTAAGGAGCACCGTTCAGTTTTCACTCCGTCAGTCTGACAGTCCTTGAGTACTGGATATTTAAGGAGCACCGTTCAGTTTTCACTCCGTCAGTCTGACAGTCCTTGAGTACTGGATATTTAAGGAGCACCGTTCAGTTTTCACTCCGTCAGTCTGACAGTCCTTGAGTACTGGATATTTAAGGAGCACCGTTCAGTTTTCACTCCGTCAGTCTGACAGTCCTTGAGTACTGGATATTTAAGGAGCACCGTTCAGTTTTCACTCCGTCAGTCTGACAGTCCTTGAGTACTGGATATTTAGGAGCACCGTTCAGTTTTCACTCCGTCAGTCTGACAGTCCTTGAGTACTGGATATTTAAGGAGCACCGTTCAGTTTTCACTCCGTCAGTCTGACAGTCCTTGAGTACTGGATATTTAAGGAGCACCGTTCAGTTTTCACTCCGTCAGTCTGACAGTCCTTGAGTACTGGATATTTAAGGAGCACCGTTCAGTTTTCACTCCGTCAGTCTGACAGTCCTTGAGTACTGGATATTTAAGGAGCACCGTTCAGTTTTCACTCCGTCAGTCTGACAGTCCTTGAGTACTGGATATTTAAGGAGCACCGTTCAGTTTTCACTCCGTCAGTCTGACAGTCCTTGAGTACTGGATATTTAAGGAGCACCGTTCAGTTTTCACTCCGTCAGTCTGACAGTCCTTGAGTACTGGATATTTAAGGAGCACCGTTCAGTTTTCACTCCGTCAGTCTGACAGTCCTTGAGTACTGGATATTTAAGGAGCACCGTTCAGTTTTCACTCCGTCAGTCTGACAGTCCTTGAGTACTGGATATTTAAGGAGCACCGTTCAGTTTTCACTCCGTCAGTCTGACAGTCCTTGAGTACTGGATATTTAAGGAGCACCGTTCAGTTTTCACTCCGTCAGTCTGACAGTCCTTGAGTACTGGATATTTAAGGAGCACCGTTCAGTTTTCACTCCGTCAGTCTGACGTCCTTGAGTACTGGATATTTAAGGAGCACCGTTCAGTTTTCACTCCGTCAGTCTGACAGTCCTTGAGTACTGGATATTTAAGGAGCACCGTTCAGTTTTCACTCCGTCAGTCTGACAGTCCTTGAGTACTGGATATTTAAGGAGCACCGTTCAGTTTTCACTCCGTCAGTCTGACAGTCCTTGAGTACTGGATATTTAAGGAGCACCGTTCAGTTTTCACTCCGTCAGTCTGACAGTCCTTGAGTACTGGATATTTAAGGAGCACCGTTCAGTTTTCACTCCGTCAGTCTGACAGTCCTTGAGTACTGGATATTTAAGGAGCACCGTTCAGTTTTCACTCCGTCAGTCTGACAGTCCTTGAGTACTGGATATTTAAGGAGCACCGTTCAGTTTTCACTCCGTCAGTCTGACAGTCCTTGAGTACTGGATATTTAAGGAGCACCGTTCAGTTTTCACTCCGTCAGTCTGACAGTCCTTGAGTACTGGATATTTAAGGAGCACCGTTCAGTTTTCACTCCGTCAGTCTGACAGTCCTTGAGTACTGGATATTTAAGGGCACCGTTCAGTTTTCACTCCGTCAGTCTGACAGTCTTGAGTACTGGATATTTAAGGAGCACCGTTCAGTTTTCACTCCGTCAGTCTGACAGTCCTTGAGTACTGGATATTTAAGGAGCACCGTTTCAGTTTTCACTCCGTCAGTCTGACAGTCCTTGAGTACTGGATATTTAAGGAGCACCGTTCAGTTTTCACTCCGTCAGTCTGACAGTCCTTGAGTACTGGATATTTAAGGAGCACCGTTCAGTTTTCACTCCGTCAGTCTGACAGTCCTTGAGTACTGGATATTTAAGGAGCACCGTTCAGTTTTCACTCCGTCAGTCTGACAGTCCTTGAGTACTGGATATTTAAGGAGCACCGTTCAGTTTTCACTCCGTCAGTCTGACAGTCCTTGAGTACTGGATATTTAAGGAGCACCGTTCAGTTTTCACTCCGTCAGTCTGACAGTCTTGAGTACTGGATATTTAAGGAGCACCGTTCAGTTTTCACTCCGTCAGTCTGACAGTCCTTGAGTACTGGATATTTAAGGAGCACCGTTCAGTTTTCACTCCGTCAGTCTGACAGTCCTTGAGTACTGGATATTTAAGGAGCACCGTTCGTTTCACTCCGTCAGTCTGACAGTCCTTGAGTACTGGATATTTAAGGAGCACCGTTCAGTTTTCACTCCGTCAGTCTGACAGTCCTTGAGTACTGGATATTTAAGGAGCACCGTTCAGTTTTCACTCCGTCAGTCTGACAGTCCTTGAGTACTGGATATTTAAGGAGCACCGTTCAGTTTTCACTCCGTCAGTCTGACAGTCCTTGAGTACTGGATATTTAAGGAGCACCGTTCAGTTTTCACTCCGTCAGTCTGACAGTCCTTGAGTACTGGATATTTAAGGAGCACCGTTCAGTTTTCACTCCGTCAGTCTGACAGTCCTTGAGTACTGGATATTTAAGGAGCACCGTTCAGTTTTCACTCCGTCAGTCTGCAGTCCTTGAGTACTGGATATTTAAGGAGCACCGTTCAGTTTTCACTCCGTCAGTCTGACAGTCCTTGAGTACTGGATATTAAGGAGCACCGTTCAGTTTTCACTCCGTCAGTCTGACAGTCCTTGAGTACTGGATATTTAAGGAGCACCGTTCAGTTTTCACTCCGTCAGTCTGACAGTCCTTGAGTACTGGATATTTAAGGAGCACCGTTCAGTTTTCACTCCGTCAGTCTGACAGTCCTTGAGTACTGGATATTTAAGGAGCACCGTTCAGTTTTCACTCCGTCAGTCTGACAGTCCTTGAGTACTGGATATTTAAGGAGCACCGTTCAGTTTTCACTCCGTCAGTCTGACAGTCCTTGAGTACTGGATATTTAAGGAGCACCGTTCAGTTTTCACTCCGTCAGTCTGACAGTCCTTGAGTACTGGATATTTAAGGAGCACCGTTCAGTTTTCACTCCGTCAGTCTGACAGTCCTTGAGTACTGGATATTTAAGGAGCACCGTTCAGTTTTCACTCCGTCAGTCTGACAGTCCTTGAGTACTGGATATTTAAGGAGCACCATTCAGTTTTCACTCCGTCAGTCTGACAGTCCTTGAGTACTGGATATTTAAGGAGCACCGTTCAGTTTTCACTCCGTCAGTCTGACAGTCCTTGAGTACTGGATATTTAAGGAGCACCGTTCAGTTTTCACTCCGTCAGTCTGACAGTCCTTGAGTACTGGATATTTAAGGAGCACCGTTCAGTTTTCACTCCGTCAGTCTGACAGTCCTTGAGTACTGGATATTTAAGGAGCACCGTTCAGTTTTCACTCCGTCAGTCTGACAGTCCTTGAGTACTGGATATTTAAGGAGCACCGTTCAGTTTTCACTCCGTCAGTCTGACAGTCCTTGAGTACTGGATATTTAAGGAGCACCGTTCAGTTTTCACTCCGTCAGTCTGACAGTCCTTGAGTACTGGATATTTAAGGAGCACCGTTCAGTTTTCACTCCGTCAGTCTGACAGTCCTTGAGTACTGGATATTAAGGAGCACCGTTCAGTTTTCACTCCGTCAGTCTGACAGTCCTTGAGTACTGGATATTTAAGGAGCACCGTTCAGTTTTCACTCCGTCAGTCTGACAGTCCTTGAGTACTGGATATTTAAGGAGCACCGTTCAGTTTTCACTCCGTCAGTCTGACAGTCCTTGAGTACTGGATATTTAAGGAGCACCGTTCAGTTTTCACTCCGTCAGTCTGACAGTCTTGAGTACTGGATATTTAAGGAGCACCGTTCAGTTTTCACTCCTCAGTCTGACAGTCCTTGAGTACTGGATATTTAAGGAGCACCGTTCAGTTTTCACTCCGTCAGTCTGACAGTCCTTGAGTACTGGATATTTAAGGAGCACCGTTCAGTTTTCACTCCGTCAGTCTGACAGTCCTTGAGTACTGGATATTTAAGGAGCACCGTTCAGTTTTCACTCCGTCAGTCTGACAGTCCTTGAGTACTGGATATTTAAGGAGCACCGTTCAGTTTTCACTCCGTCAGTCTGACAGTCCTTGAGTACTGGATATTTAAGGAGCACCGTTCAGTTTTCACTCCGTCAGTCTGACAGTCCTTGAGTACTGGATATTTAAGGAGCACCGTTCAGTTTTCACTCCGTCAGTCTGACAGTCCTTGAGTATTGGATATTTAAGGAGCACCGTTCAGTTTTCACTCCGTCAGTCTGACAGTCCTTGAGTATTGGATATTTAAGGAGCACCGTTCAGTTTTCACTCCGTCAGTCTGACAGTCCTTGAGTACTGGATATTTAAGGAGCACCGTTCAGTTTTCACTCCGTCAGTCTGACAGTCCTTGAGTACTGGATATTTAAGGAGCACCGTTCAGTTTTACACTCCGTCAGTCTGACAGTCCTTGAGTACTGGATATTTAAGGAGCACCGTTCAGTTTCACTCCGTCAGTCTGACAGTCCTTGAGTACTGGATATTTAAGGAGCACCGTTCAGTTTTCACTCCGTCAGTCTGACAGTCCTTGAGTACTGGATATTTAAGGAGCACCGTTCAGTTTTCACTCCGTCAGTCTGACAGTCCTTGAGTACTGGATATTTAAGGAGCACCGTTCAGTTTTCACTCCGTCAGTCTGACAGTCCTTGAGTACTGGATATTTAAGGAGCACCGTTCAGTTTTCACTCCGTCAGTCTGACAGTCCTTGAGTACTGGATATTTAAGGAGCACCGTTCAGTTTTCACTCCGTCAGTCTGACAGTCCTTGAGTATGGATTTTGGGACCGTTCGTTTTACTCGTCGTCTGACAGTCTTGGTACTGGATATTTAAGGAGCACCGTTCAGTTTTCACTCCGTCAGTCTGACAGTCCTTGAGTACTGGATATTTAAGGAGCACCGTTCAGTTTTCACTCCGTCAGTCTGACAGTCCTTGAGTACTGGATATTTAAGGAGCACCGTTCAGTTTTCACTCGTCAGTCTGACAGTCCTTGAGTACTGGATATTTAAGGAGCACCGTTCAGTTTACACTCCGTCAGTCTGACAGTCCTTGAGTACTGGATATTTAAGGAGCACCGTTCAGTTTTCACTCCGTCAGTCTGACAGTCCTTGAGTACTGGATATTTAAGGAGCACCGTTCAGTTTACACTCCGTCAGTCTGACAGTCCTTGAGTACTGGATATTTAAGGAGCACCGTTCAGTTTACACTCCGTCAGTCTGACAGTCCTTGAGTACTGGATATTTAAGGAAGCACCGTTCAGTTTTCACTCCGTCAGTCTGACAGTCCTTGAGTACTGGATATTTAAGGAGCACCGTTCAGTTTTCACTCCGTCAGTCTGACAGTCCTTGAGTACTGGATATTTAAGGAGCACCGTTCAGTTTTCACTCCGTCAGTCTGACAGTCCTTGAGTACTGGATATTTAAGGAGCACCGTTCAGTTTTCACTCCGTCAGTCTGACAGTCCTGAGTACTGGATATTTAAGGAGCACCGTTCAGTTTTCACTCCGTCAGTCTGACAGTCCTTGAGTACTGGATATTTAAGGAGCACCGTTCAGTTTTCACTCCGTCAGTCTGACAGTCCTTGAGTAATGGATATTTAAGGAGCACCGTTCAGTTTTCAAGATCAGGTCGTTGTACTCTACCCTCCGAGTTATTCCACACTGGCTTTGTAACCTTTACACTTTGAACCCCCTGCCCTATGTATGTAAATCACCTGAGTTTACAGAGAGAGAGAGAGAGAGGAGAGAGAGAGAGAGAGACAATCTTTTTTATTTACGAGGATAATAGATAAGCACTGATGCGTTTTTTTTACATCCAGTCCTCGCCCTGAGTAGGGACTACAACATGCAGTGAAATGAAATAATGTAAGAAAGCAAACAAACAAACAAAGCGGTCATGCAATCATAGTGGAACATCAAATGAAAATAGAAAAAGAAATGGAAAAATAAATTGAATAATAATAATAATAATAATAATAATAATGAGAGAGGGAGAGAGAGAGGGAGAGAGAGAGGGAGAGAGAGAGGGAGAGATGGAGAGAGAGGGGGGGGGGCACTCTGTTGTTTTAGCTGATATTGATTGGCGTAGCGAGGACTGGATCACTGTGCAAGAGATCAATGACCCCCCCCCCCCCCCCCCACACACACACACACACACACACACACAAACACATTGATTCAATCAGCATGATGCAGTCTCTCTCTCTCTCTCTCTCTCTCTCTCTCTCTCTCTCTCTCTCTCTCTCTCTCTCTCTCTCAGACGCTTCAGAATATGTCGGAAGGTCTCTCTCTCTCTCTCTCTCTCTCTCTCTCTCTCTCTCTCTCTCTCTCTCTCTTCTTTTCTTCTCTCACACCACACACACACACACACACACACACCACACACACATATATATATACATATATATATACACACACACACACACACACACACACACACCACACACACACACACCACACACACACCACATGCACGATCCGTCTCATTATGAATTTTCCGTCCTGGATTTCTAACATTTTCAGGAAGCTCTAGAGGCAGGAATCTCCACAAAATAGAAAAAAAAAAAAAAAAAAAAGGGGGGGGGGGGGAACGAGAGCGTCCTTGAACTTCAAGATTCTATCGTGCACGTAGCTGCTGACTTCAGAGCAAACAAGGATGAGAAACTGATGCCGCAAAGGGCGCTCAGGAACGATAACCCGAGAAACCTGCTAACCAACCAGTAGGATAACTCTTGCTCTGTGATAACATAAAGTACACGCCTATAATTCCAAACGAATGTTGAGAAACTTAAATCGGGCATTCGGTTCGAGTTCGCAAGTTACGAGTTCGTGCCCTAAACCCTTACTTATAAATGAGAAAAGAAAACACCCGAAGGTGCTGGGGAGGACCCCAGAGAAGCACTGTCTCCTGCCTTTAGAGCAGTCCGTACCACCCTTGGAGGCCTGCGCTGTGTTGACGATGGGTACAGGCACGCGCAGGACACTCCATTAAGATTCAAGGGACATAACTGCTCCTGAACAGAGGTAAATTAGACTACAGGATGCAGCTCATAACAGCCTAAAGTAGCATCCCCATGGGCTGTACCAGCCCGTATTTCATGACTGCCAGAGCCACCGGCGAAAACACCACCCTCCAGCCGCCGAGCCACCCCACAACCCAACCACCCCTGCCCCGGACAGAAGAAGACAGTGCCACTCCGACACCCAAGCTTTCGCCATACGGTCTTTATGCCTCAAAGAGAATCCAAAGTTGTAGTCTTTCCACTGTCAACAGGACTTTCCCTGTGTCAGGGGTCTTTCCTCACCGTCACTGGACCTTTCTCAGGGTCAGCCTAGTTAGGCAAAGAAGAAAAGAACACCCGAAGGTGCTGGGGAGGACCCAGAGAACACTCCTTTCACCTCCTTTAGAGCGTCCTGTTCACACCTGGAGGCCTGCGCTGTGTTGACGATGGTCAGGCACGCGCTAGGACCTTTTAAGATATCAAGGGAATAATGCTCCTGAACGGAGTAAATTAGAATACAGGTATGTGCTTTAACAGCTTTAAGTAGCTCCCATGGTTGTACCAGCCCGTAAATTGACTGCAGAGCCCTACGGCAAAACACATGCCAACCTGCCACAACCCACGAGCCCTCCCCACCACGGACAGATAGACAGTCCACTCAGAAAAGCCAAGCTTTCGCATACGGTTCTTATATGCCTCAAGGAGAATCCAAAGTGTAGTCTTCCCACTTCACCAGGACTTTCCCTGTGGTCCGGCTTTCCTCACCGCACTGGACCTTTCTCCGGGTCAGCCCAGTTAAGGCAAAGAAGAAACAAGCAACACCCGAAGTGCCTGGGGGGCCCCAGAAATCCCTGTCTCAACTGCTTTAGAGCTAGGTCCTGACACCATTGTGGCCTGCGCTGTGTTGACGATGGGTACAGGATCGTTAACCTTTTGACATTAGATAATATAAAAAGTACTTAAAAAAAAAGGGCTCACCCATGAGCACATCTCTAAGAAAATTTTTAATCTCTTCTAATTTAATACTTCATTTTCTAAAGTAATTTTAAAATATCATATTAAAAACTCTTTACATTCAAGTCTGACATGGAACTTTCGCAAAACACGAGCGCGTCATTGAAACAAATCAGGCACGGTTTCGTCACTGTGAAGGAGGGATGTGGGTGGATTTTGAGGATGGTGCGGTTTGGTTTATTTATGTGCACGTGTACATGCATAACCCTCCCCTCCGCTCCCCCCCCCCCCCCCCCCTCATTCTGTCTTTGGCTTTGTCTCTGCCCCCCCCCCCCTTCCCGCGCCCCCAATAATTCAGGGCCCAAAATGGTAGCACACTAAGTAGTGCTGAGGTGGTGCATATTTCCAACACTGTTGTATCTAGCATTGGACTGATTTATTAAACGTTTCATGGACAGAGTCTTCCTTTTACATTAAAAACAAAAAAAAAA
>JAFLJL010013792.1:0-37500 GCA_018398815.1 Conus ventricosus | reverse complement strand
AAGATAAGAAATAAAGGCAAAATAACTGTTTTAACGGTTATTTAACCGATGTACACTTTTGAAACTGGTATATTAGTCCTCCCTGGGCTAAAGCCTGTGTACATACCAAATTTCATCCAAATCGGACAATATGTCAAGAATGACGGTTTTTAACGGTCAGATTTTGAAACACTACATGGAAGTGCCATTTGTGTGTGATAACCTTTCTATACACAAAATTTCATTAAAACCCACCAATATATAAAAGATAACGGCAAAATAACGATTCAACGGTTCACTGGGCTAAAGCCTGTGTACATATCAAATTTAATCCAAATTGGACAATATGTCAAGAATAACGTATTTTAACGGTCAAATTTTGAAACACTATATAGAAGTGCCATTTGTGTGTGATAACCTTTCTGTATACAAAATTTCATTAAAATCCACCTATAGATAAGAAATAATGGCAGAATAACGGTTTTTAACGGTTGTTTAATCCATTTTCAGCATTACATCACTTACATATGGACAGAGGCTCCGATTTGTCACAAGATCATCCAAACCGCTTATAAATTGACCAAGTACTTTCTGAGATATCCCATAAAGAAGAAAAACTGTTACAGGCCATTACAACGGTTAGTAACGGCTATAGCGGTAAACTAAAACATCGGGCATCATCCGTGGCCCATAATGAACATACCTACAAAATATTCAGGAAGGTCGGCCCAGTAGTTTTGTCTGGAGCGAGTGGAACATATTTTGACCGCGGACACACAGACACACAGACTGTCACGGACAAAAATAGAAGACCGAATTCGTGGTCAGTCGCCAGCCAGTTTGTTTGGACATAAGCTCCAACTCAAATATTCTGGGCGCCAGGCAGACGGCCTCATGTGTCGGGTCCAGCCAATTAAGCATAGCGGAGAGGCCCCACGGAGACGGTACGGTCCAGCCAGACAGACTAAGTAGCTTGACCGACGTCTCGATGTCTGCCCAGACGGATCTCGGCGCCTGGGCCAGACTCATCCAGCCAATTTGTAGACCAGTGCCCACAATTAAGCCGGACGTCGCCGGAAAGGGAGAGGGGGAAGGTACTGTGTAGTGGGGTGAAATCTAGCTAATTAATTAAATGACCATTGACCACCACAGAGAGCAAGGCAGGTAGATGTGACTGTCATGATTTACATATCCAATGAAATGAGAGGGAGGCAACCTCAAGTATAAGGCGGGAAAAATACTGACCAATGGTACTCGCCCTTTGACGGATGGGTTTTTAGGATAAGGGGAGGAATGCGTGAGTAAAAACGGGGAGGAATGAACAGAAAGACAGACAGAGAGAGAGAGGAAGAGGTTCTGGGTGTAGGCTCTGACGAGAGAAGGGCAGAGAGATGAGAGGAGGAGTGAAGAGAACCGAGCTGTAGCTTTAGAAACCATAGAAGGTCTGGCAGAGGGAGGACTAAGGAGAGATGTGGAGAGAGAGAGTTGCTAACTGATGAAGAGAAAAAAAAAGAAAAGGAAAAAGAAAAGAAAAGCAACCATGTCCATTTGATAGAGCAGACTAGAAGATAGAGAGAGAGAGAGTGCAATGCGTTAATGCAGGAAGAAAGAAAGGAGAACAGATCGATGTCTGATAGTCACTGCTCGATCTGAACCGGGGTTCGACCTCATACCTGGCAGCGTCACTTCGTCAAGCAGAACCACAGGCCAACGCCAGTGCCGGCAGTCTAACCTGACCAGTGCCAGCAGTCCAACCTGACCAGTGCCGGCGGTCCAACCTGACCAGTGCCAGCAGTTGTGTTGTGCTTGTGAAAGTGACAGTGAAAAGAAAAGAAAAAAAAAAGAAGAAAAGGAAAGACAGTGATTCGTGAATAGTTTAAGATCACCTGGCCAGGTAAAGTAGAAATCTATTTATCCCCCGGGTTAGTTAATGATGATTTAGATAAATGGTTTTGTGAAGTTCAAGGAAAGAGAGAATGTTTTATTTTGTTGACTCCATATGCATTGTGTTTGGTTCTATGATCATGTGTAGTAAAGTTATAGACTTTACTAGTGGTTTGATGTGACGAATGCATGATATAGAATGAGATTGTAAGCAAGCTGTGAGTGTGTTTGGGCTGTGCGCTAGTCTTCCTCCACTGACATACCCCAAGGTTGACAATTATTGGCGAGCCTGCCAGGATATTCTGGCCCATTTATTATAATTGTTCAACTTCTCAGAGAGGAAGCTGGGTGGGATTCAAGTATTGTAATCCTAAGGCAAGGTAGTGTTTTACTGTATGTTCCCAAGATAGTTAAATACTAGGCTTGGCATTGCTTCCAAGATAGTTAACACTAGGCTTGGCATTTCAGCCCCAGAGTACTTATTTCGCACAGATTGCCTATAATTCGCTCTCATAGTTGGGTCAGGCGCTAGGCGTCTTATAAAAACTAATTACGTTGTCCCAAGCTAATATTATCATTCATAGGATTGTGCTATTACGTCACTCGTGTCAGTAACCACAAGTTTGGCTGTCGTAGTAATAAAATCTTGTTCAAAAAAAAAAAAAAAAAAAAAAAAGGAGATATAATGGCGGAAGAAAAGAAACCCCTATTGAACAACTTGTGAGCATCGCTCGTGATCTAGGCTACTCGGGAGAAGAGTTGCGAGCATTCGTTGAAACCCAACAAAAGATGGAAAGAGATGAGCGAGCGGAAAGAGCCGTGTCGCAGTAGAAAAAGAAGAAACAGAAAGATTAAGGATTCAGGAAACGCAGGAAACAGAAAGACTAAGGCTTCAATTAGAGTTAGAGAGAGTGAGAATACAGAGGGAGACTACCGATGATGGTAGCTCAGTTTCCAGTGACCCTGTGCGCAGTTATGCCCCGCGACCAAAGTTGCCAAAATTCTCTGAAGGAACAGACTCGATTGATGCGTACATCAGTCGTTTTGAAACGTTTGCTACCAGTCAGGGTTGGCTTTCAGAAGAGTGGGCAGTCATTTTGTCAGCGCTATTGACGGGTAATGCATTACAGTTTTTCCCACTGCGTTACCAGCAGACCAACAATCCGATTTTGGTGCTGTGAAGGAGTCGTTGATGAAGGGATTTTGACCTCACAGAGGAGGGATTCAGAAAGAAATTTCGATCACTAGACTACAAGCAGGTGAAACGTACACTCAGTTTGGTGCACGTTTAGATCACTATTTTGATAAATGGTTAGAGTTTGGTGTACGAGAAAGGAGTTCGCTGAATTGAAAGAGCTGGTTATGAAAGAACAGATTTTGTCAGGTTGCAGTCCAGAGTTAACTATACATTTGAAAGAGAGACAGCCAGAGACAGCAGGAGAGTTGCTGAAGTTAGCAGAGGTGTATAGGAGGCACGTTTGGGCACTAAGGTGCAGGAGAAACAGGTGCCAGACGCAGGTGAGAAGAGTGCAAGGAGACTAGGGGAGTTTTCTGCAAAGTCTGCAAACCCAGTGGTGGGGCAGAAAGGAGGACAAAGGGACAATAGGTGTTTCATTTGTCACAAGAAGGGACATGTGGCGAGGGATTGTCGCATGAGGTTCCAGAAGGCAGCAGCCTTGCAAGAGGTTGATAAGGGTCGCCAGGGGAAACGACCTGCAGTGGAACCAAAAGGGATCCAATCTGAAGAGGGTAGAGTGCAGCCTATGGCTAGCACTGGACAGCAGTCAGTGTCAGGGATGGAGGGCCACTAGGCTGAGTGGTTCGTTACCAGTGGAAGAAGGGTGGATTGGCCAGCAGAGGGTGAAAGTGTTACGGACACTGGTTGTTCATGTGGTGTAGTAAGAACAACGCTGGTCGAGAAGGGGATTTGACAGGGCAAATCCAGACCTGTACTCTAATCGATGGCACTGTGAGGGAGTTCCCAGTTGCTAAGATAGAAGTACGTACCCCTTACTTCTCAGGCGAGTTGTCTGCGCTGGTGATGGAGAAACCCCTTTATGATTTGATCATTGGAAATATTCCAGGTGCAAGGGATCCAGGGGATCCTGAGTTGTTGACTGCTACAGGGCAGCAGTTCAAACACGGAGCAAGAAGGAGGAAAAGGTTGATAAACCGTTAGTCGTTCCAGCAAGGAAGTCAGGCATAGATGTGTCGCCTGATGAGTTTAGGCAGCGCAGGAACAAGACCCTTCGCTCGTGAAGTCTTGGGAGTTGGCAAGAGGTGGAGAGAAACAGGTGGTTAGAGGAGGTGAGACAGAATTTCTGGTGAAAGGCGGGTTGTTGTACCCAGTGTTCACCAAGAGGAAGACAGGTAAGGTGACAACTCAGTTAGAGGTACCAGCAGGTTATCGTGACACTGTCATGTCAGTGGGTCACGAGTCGCTCATGGCGGGTCATCTCGGCACCAGCAAAACAGCTGACCGAATCTTTGATGATTTTCACTGGCCAGGAGCAATGGCAGACGTAAAGCGGTTCTGCATGTCATGTGACGTGTGTCAAAGGTCAGCCACAAGAGGGTGAAGAGGAAGGCGCCTCTTAAACATCCCCCTTTAATTGACACACCGTTCAGGAGAGTGGCTGTTGATCTGATTGGCCCAATCTCGCCCTGTTCCAAAGATAGGCACAGGCATGAGACATGTAAGGTTGCAAGGAAAAGTTTGCAGGGGGCTAGGGTCGTTCAGAAGAAGCAATATGACAGGAAGGTGAGGAAGCAATCCCTCAAGGTGGGAGATCAAGTCCTGTTACTGCTTCCCACGGATCACAACAAGCTGCTGATGCATTGGAAAGGACCATTCACCATCACTGAAGAGGTAGATCGGGATTACCGAATTGATGTGAATGGAAACCAAAACTTTTCCGTGCGAATTTTCTCCGCAAATATATTCAGCGTGAGACTCAGCACAAAGGCGCAGCTGAAAAACAGCAGGGTGCTGCGCTGGGCAATGGCACTGCAGCCCTACAGGTATCGAGTTCAGTACATTCCAGGTCGACAGAATGTAGGAGCTGACTATTTAAGCCGTGTAGTCTAGCGAGCTGCAACTCAGAGGGAAAACAGTCATATCCGGGTGCATAGCTACTTTGTTGATAATACGTGTTGATTACGGTTATGTTGATTGGATATGGGTTCATTCCCATTTGGCTATAGTTCATTATTTTCTTCGTGAGACTTGTTTATGTAAATGTAGTCATGTTTGGAGCATACAGTCGCTTGTGTAGTAATGCACTGTTTGCGATGAGTGAGGATGGAGATTCCTCAGTGAGGTGTCATGGATCGTTGTCATATTAGATTGTGCTTTTCATAATAGCTGTGAAGAGGAGATGTGGCAAATCCGCAGGTAGGGGAATTGCATAGGTGCGCACAGAGGTTGTTATAAAAAGAGTTGAAATAATGCAAGAGCACACGTCAATGATAACTCATTGGGGTGGTATCACTACTGATATATCTTATAATTTGCAAACCGTTTGTTGTAAATTATTTTGCAAAACTTTGCACGTATAGCTGGGGTGTCAGCAAATTCGGTTGTTATCTTTTTGTACCCTTGTTTTGAGACAATGCGGAGCATAGTCTTTTGCAAGGGGGAAATTGTCACGGACAAAAATAGAAGACCGAATTCGTGGTCAGTCGCCAGCCAGTTTGTTTGGACATAAGCTCCAACTCAAAAAATTCTGGCGCCAGGCAGACGGCCTCATGTGTCGGGTCCAGCCAATTAAGCATAGCGGAGAGGCCCCACGGAGACGGTACGGTCCAGCCAGACAGACTAAGTAGCTTGACCGATGCCTCGATGTCTGCCCAGACGGATCTCGGCGCCTGGGCCAGACTCATCCAGCCAATTTGTAGGACCAGTGCCCACAATTAAGCCGGACGTCGCCCGGGAAAAGGGAAAAGGGGAAGGTACTGTGTAGTGGGGGTGAAATCTAGCTAATTAATTAAATGACCATTGACCACCACAGAGAGCAAGGCAGGTAGATGTGACTGTCATGATTTAAATATCCAATGAAATGAGAGGGGAGGCAACCTCAAGTATAAGGCGGGAAAATACTGACCAATGGTACTCGCCCTTTGACGGATGGGTTTTTAGGATAAGAGAGGAATGCGTGAGTAAAAACGGGGAGAACGAACAGAAAGACAGACAGAGAGAGAGAGGAAGAGGTTCTGGGTGTAGGCTCTGACGAGAGAAGGGCAGAGAGATGAGAGGAGGAGTGAAGAGAACCGAGCTGTAGCATTAGCACCATAGAAGGTCTGCAGAGGGAGGACTAAGGAGAGATGTGGAGAGAGAGAGTTGCTAACTGATGAAGAGAAAAAAAAAGAAAAGGAAAAAAGAAAAGAAAAGCAACCATGTCCATTTGATAGAGCAGACTAGAAGAGAGAGAGAGAGAGAGTGCAATGCGTTAATGCAGGAAGAAAGAAAGGAGAACAGATCGATGTCTGATAGTCACTGCTCGATCTGAACCGGGGTTCGACCTCATACCTGGCAGCGTCACTTCATCAAGCAGAACCACAGGCCAACGCCAGTGCCGGCAGTCTAACCTGACCAGTGCCAGCAGTCCAACCTGACCAGTGCCGGCGGTCCAACCTGACCAGTGCCAGCAGTTGTGTTGTGCTTGTGAAAGTGACAGTGAAAAGAAAAGAAAAAAAAAGAAGAAAAGGAAAGACAGTGATTCGTGAATAGTTTAAGATCACCTGGCCAGGTAAAGTAGAAATCTATTTATACCCGGGTTAGTTAATGATGATTTAGATAAATGGTTTTGTGAAGTTCAAGGAAAGAGAGAATGTTTTATTTTGTTTGACTCCATATGCATTGATGTTTGGTTCTATGATCATGTGTAGTAAAGTTATAGACTTTACTAGTGGTTTTGATGTGACGAATGCATGATATATGAATGAGATTGTAAGCAAGCTGTGAGTGTGTTTGGGCTGTGCGCTAGTCCTTTCTCCACTGACATACCCCAAGGTTGACAATACACAGACAGCATTTCTTCATTCCCATTCTAAAGTCTCCCTGTTCTATAAGAACTGGGCGTACAAAAATGATGATGATGATGATGATGATGATGATGATGATGATGATGATGATGATGATGATGATGATGAGTACTACACTACTACTGCTACCACCACCACCACCACCACCACCACCACTACTACTACTACTACTACTACTACTACTACTACTACTACTACTACTACTACTACTACTACTACCAATAATGATAACGGTAACGATGAGGAGGAGCAGGAGGAGGAGGATAACGACGATGACAATAGCCCAGCCAACCGGAAAGGGCCATATCAGGGCTGTTACCACATTGAAGTCAACCAAAAACAAATCTACAGCAGCAGCAGCAGCAGCGAAGAAGAAGAAGAAGAAGAAGAAGAAGAAGAAGAAGAAGAGAAGAAAAGAAGAAGAAGAAGAGGAAGAAGAAGAAGAAAAAGAAGAAGAAGAAGAAGAAGAAGAAGAAGAAGAAGACAAAAACAAAGAAAAAGAAGAAAAGAAAAGAAGAAAAAAGAAGGAGGACAGAGGAAGAAGATTATCGTTAACTCGAACGGGTTTTGGGGCAAAAAATAAACCAGTTGTGGTTTTTTTGTTAGTGTGGACGTTAAGGAATTTTCTTCATACAGGGTCACAAAACCCCCCCCAGTTTTTAGACTTTAAAAATTAGACTTTTTAAAAGGCAGAAATTGCAACAAATTCTTTCGGGGAAAAAACTTTAAAGCTAAAATTTTGTTTTTTCATTTTACGGGCAAATTTAAAAGGACTTTCCCAAAAAGGGAATTATGATTTTTTTTCTAAGCCCTCGATTGCTATCTACACAAATTTAAAAACAAGATGGAAAGCAAAAAACTTTACACCCTTTTTAAACCTTTTACGCGTAGTTTTTCCCATATGGGGAAAAAACCCTTTTGGGGCTGGTGAAACCCGTTATTTAATGGCTTTAGGGTTTAAACATGGGCCCCAACGTCTTTTGACCTAAAATGAACATACTTAAAATGTTCAGAAAGATGGGCCCCAAGAACTTTCTGGTTTTTCCATAAAAAAGGAAAACCTTTTGGGCCTTTTTAGAAACGGTTTTAAGGGTTTAAACTAAAAAAACCGGGCATCATCCGTGCCCATGTGAACTTTCCTAAAAATTTTTTTCCAGAAAGATCCCCAAGTACTTTTTCAGATATTCATAAAGAAAAAAAACCCTTTAAAAGGCGTTCCCCTTTTGTAAGGGCTATTTGGGGAAAAAAAAAAACAAGGGCTCACCCGTGACCCTTAATAAAACAACCTGTTTAATTTGAACAAAAAACCCCAAAAGTACTTTCGAGATTTTTAAATAAAGAAAAAAAGGGCTTAAGCCCTTTTACGCCGTTAGAAAACGGCTTTTACGGAAAAACTAAAACTTCGGCATTTCCGTGTCACAAAAAGGAAATAACTCCCAAATTTTTCCCAAGAAAATCGGCCAAGAAATTTTTTTAGATTTTTATAAGAAAAAAAACCTTTTTAAAGGCTGTTACAGCCTTTAGTAAGGGTTGTAAGGGGGTAAATTTAAATTATGGGGAAACAACCCGTGCCCCCTAATAAACTTTACCGGGCTAATTTTCACAAAAGTTCACCCAAAGTACTTTTGAGTTTTTTTCCAGGGAAAAAAAAAGCGAAAAAGGGCCTTTTAAAACCTTTTAGTAACGGCTGTAAGGGGGTTTAAACAAAAAACATCGGGCACATCCTGCCCCATAGTGAACATCCCTACAAATTTTCAAAAGATTCCAAAATTCTTTTTCAGATATTATAAAAGAAAACCCTTTTACGGCTTTACCCCGTTAGTCCCGGCAAAAAGGGGGTTAAAAATAAAACAGGGGGCACTTTCCGGTCCCCATAATGAACATACCTGCTACTTTTCCAAAGATCAGCCAATTACTTTCTGAGAAAACCCCAGGGACAAAAGGGCGTTACGGGACTTTTAAACCCCGTTAGTAAGGGGCTGTTAAGGGGGAAAACTAAAAAAATCGGGCATCATCCTTCACCCTTAGTGAACTTACAAAAAATTTTCAAAAAGATCGGCCCTTTTGTTTTTTGGAGTGAGGGGAACTTTTTTTGGGGCCCAAGGACACCGGGCCCACACCACACACGGGCCCACACAAAGTTTTTTCGTTCCCATTCAAAAGTACTCCCTGTTCTTTAAGAAAAGGGAGTACAAAAAAAACACAAAAAACGATCTTTTGCAAAGCGAGACCCCTGCAGGGGGAAATCAAAAAAAAAAATTTTAAAAAAATTGTTGGGCAAACCGCCCGGGAAAAACGTGGCCCAGCGGGTCAAAAGACAAAACACAACGGGGTTTCGACCTCTTGGGTTTTTCCCAAAGGTGAGACATAAACGAAAAAAAAACAACGCATCTAAAAGCGATAAAAGGCAAAGTAAATTTTTGGGTTGTTTTTATTCTTTTTATGCCTCACCTGACAAGCCCAAAAGGGGTCGAAAGGCGTTGTTTTTTGTCTTGTGCCCTCGTCGTCCACTTTCTCTGGGGGTTCGTTAACATTTACAAAGAAAGGAGTAACGTATCTTACATCTGATCACGGGCCCGGGCCCCAAAAGGCCGAGGGCCTACAACGCCCCCCCCAATTCAGGGGATCCCAGGGTTTTTGAAGACCCCCAATGTCCCACAAATCCCAAGAAAAAAATTTTTGTTTTGGGGATTTGGATTTCTTTTAAAATGATTTTTATGGCGGGGGAAAAACAGTTTTTGTTGCTTTGCCCTTTTGGAGCGGAGGAGGGGGCATGCGGGCCCAAACCCCCGGGACACGTTGATGGTGTTGACATGTTTTTGGGGGAAAACTTTTGCGGGACCAGTGTGTTTCCCCGGGGTGGAGGGGGGGGGGGGGGGTTATGGAAGGCTGGAGGTGTTTTCCACCCGTTAAAACTGGTAAAAGGGGAACGTGGGAAACCCATCATATTAAAAACATCCCCACAGACCACCCCATTGTATACAACTTTTTTAAGAGAGAAGGGGGGGGGGGGGGGAGACGGGGGGGGCGGGGGGGGGGGGGTGCTCCACTTTGGGGAAAAAAAGATAAAAACTTCGACAAGGTAACTTTGCATTAAAAAGGGGAAAAAAAGAAAAAAAAAAAAAACTGGGCAAAAAAAAAGCATGTAATCTGTTGAACTTCGTATTAAAAAATCAAAAATTGTATTAATTTGGAGGGGAAGAGAGAAAAAAATAGAGGGGAGAGAGAGAGAGGGGAGAGGGGAAGGGAAGAGGGAGGGGAAAAGAGGGGAGAGAAAGAAAAATATTTTTTTAAACCGGGGTTTGTAAAAATAAAAAATTTTTGGATATGCTTTTTTTTTTGCTACCACTTGGAACAAAAAAAGAAAAAAAAGAGTCAAAAGCGAAAAGAGAGAAGAAAAGAGAGGGAAAAGAGAGAGAGAGAAAAGAGAGAGGGGAGAGAGGGGAGGGGGAGAGAAGAGGGGGGGAGAGGAGAGAGAGAAAAGAAGAGTGGGGACAGGAAGAGAACAGAGGGGGGAAAAGGGATTTAAAGGGAAAATTAGGGGTTTGGGGAAGTTCGGGGGCGGGAGGTTTTAAAGGAAAAGGTTTTTTGGGGGGGAGGGGGGGGGGGGAAAAGGGCCCGGTCGGGGCTGGGGGGGGGGTTTTAAGGGGGAGGGAAACATTTGCTTAAAGGGGTTGTGTTGTGTGCGTTTTGCGGGGTGTTTTGTTTTTGTGTGTGTGGTGTGTGTGTGTGTGTTTTTCGTGCGGGGTGCGGGGCTTGCGTTGGGGGCCCGGGGGTGGTGTGTTGGGGGTGTGGTGGGGTGTTGTTGTGTTTTTTGCGTGCGGCGTGCGTGGGCCCGGCTGTGTGGGTGTGGGGTGTTGTGTGTGTGTGTGTGTGTGTGTGTGTGTGTGTGTGTTTTGGGTTGGGGTGTACGCATGCGCTTAAAAGGCTTGTGTACTTTTGTGAAAGAAATTGTTACTTATTTTTTTGTTCTTTTGGGCATTTTTGTAAATTTTCATACAATTTGTTTTGGGGGGTTTTCGGGTTTTTAGGTTTTTTTTTTTTTTTTTTGCATTTATTTTTTCTTTTTTTTTGTTTGTTTTTTGTTGTTGGTTTTTTTTGTTTTTTTTAAAATTTCCAGGGGTTTGGATTTCTGCGTGTTAAAAACTGTGTTTTCCCCAAAATGTTTTGATTATAACCCTTTTTTTTATATTTCCCGGGGGGTTATGTGAATACTTTCGGGTTTATAAAACCCAAGGGAAAAGGAGGGTTTCTGGGGTTTGTGTTGTTTGTTTTTTTTGTTTTTGTTTTTGCGGGTTGCTTTTGCTGTTTTAACCTTTGGGCGGGGTTTTTGGGTTTTTTCCCCTTGGGGGCACTGGGCAAAACCACTTGGCAAGGAAAGGGGAGGACAAGATAGCATGGGGGAAATAAGAAAGGCTAGGGGAAAAAAGGGGGAAAGGGGAATTCGGGGCCCACCCCCCCCACTCAGTTGGGGGATTAACCCAAAATCCCCCTTTTCCCCTTTCTTGACAAGTTAAAAATTCAATAACAAAAAAAAAACAAATTTATCTAAAAACAAACGTACTGCTTTGGGTTATCCTTTTTCAATACTTTTTTACTAAATTTTTTAGATTTCGTTTTTTTTTTAATCTTTTTTTTTTTTCCCCTGGCCCATTTTCAATAACATCATTTTCGCGCAAAAAATTCTTCAAATGATTTTTTTGGGATTTAATGTAAAAATAAAATACAGTTTTTAACGGGTTCTCAAAAGGGTTTTTTAAAACCCGTTTATATTTCGGGCAAAAAATTTTAACACACTTACCCAAAGCATGTCTTCCCTGAAACCCATTTCGAAAAAAGTGTTTTTTTTTTTAAACTATGTCTTTTTCCCTGCCAAACCATTCATCTTTTAAAAAATTTTGTGTTTGGTTCCCTTCAAACAGCCCCTTTAAAAACGTTCTAAACACTCACTCGTTTTTTTTCTAAAATAACTAAATATAGTCATCATCTGTAAAAATAAACCTTCTTTTAAATGATACTTTTTTCCCATTTAAGTTTTGGGCCAAAAAAACCCCCAATATGATTAAAATTAAAACGATAAATGTTTTTTAAAGGTCGATTTTAATTTTGTTTTTCCACAAACCGTCTGCCCAAAAACAATGGAATGGGGGGGTTTTTTGTAAAATTTTAAATGCTCCATAGTTTTTAATAGATTTTTAAATCTAATTCTTTTAAATTTTTTTTTATCTTAATCCCCGTAAAAAACTTGTTAAAAGAAAAATTTTAAAACCTATGGGGCCCAAAATTGTGTAAGTTTAAAATTAAAAAAAAAAAAATTTTACCCTGAAAGTTTGTTTCTATTTAAGGTCAACAGTGATTTTTTTTGCTTGTTGTTTTGACTTAATTTTCCTCGTTTTTGTAAAGAAGGGCGCAACAACTTTGGGAACGTTTAACGTTAATTTTTTGCCGTTTATTTTTTTTTCCCTTTTTAAAAGGGTCATCATTTAACCCCCCCAACAACCCCATCCCTTTTTCCACATCTTTAAAGACGGGAAAAATTTTAAAAATATCTTTGGTGAACGTTTTCCCCAAAATTTTTCTGCTTGGAAAAAAACTGTAATTTTTTTTAAAATTTTTTTTTACAACTGTTTTCTTTTTGTGGGGATTTACTGTTTTTCCCAAATACGGCGTTTATTTAAATTTCTTTTCAAACTATTTTTTTCCGGAATAAGACTTACAGAAAAGGGGCCAGATTTGAATGCTTTCAAAATTTTTTTTTGGCGGTCAAAAAATGTAAATGGGCTTATAAATTCCCAAATTTTTTTCCCCCTTTCCCTTAAATTTGGTTTAAAAGTGAAATTAGGACAGGTTTTCGAACAATTTTATTTTCATTTTTGCCCAAAAAAATTTTTCCCTTTTTGTTTTGGCGTGGGTTGTTTATTTTAAGGAAAAACCTTTTGTTGTTTTAAACCCTTTGCTTATAATAACCATTTTAAAGTAAACAAAAAAACCATACAAAGGGCTATTCACCATTCTTTTAAAAAGGTCCGAAAACTTTTCCTGAAAGGGTTTTTTAAATTTCAAAAGTTATACACCTCACAGCGCTAATGAAAAACCCCTGGTTTTTCTGGCCCACGGGGCATTTTTTTTTTTATTTAGGTATTATTTTATTTCTAAAACAATGTGCGGGTTTAAATCCCCTTTTAAAAACCCTTTTCCTGCTTTGTTTTTGATTTTATATTAAATGATAACCCTCCCCAACAAACTAACCCTTTTTAAATTTAAAATTTTGGGAATCTTAAAAAATTTCCCTTAATCGAAAATGCTGTTTTCCCCTGCCCAAAAGGGGCTCTTAAAAAGTTGGGGGCCTTCCACCCAAATAATTTTTTAAATCGTGCCCCAGCTCACCCAAAATTTTTACTTTGGGTAAGGGAATGAATGCAAGATGGGAGGGGTTTTTCCCCCCTCTAAGTTTTTTGTAGGCCAAAATTAAAACTTTTAAGTGGGTAAATTGCTATTTTAAAAGCCAAAATTTTTAGCAAACCACTTTTTAAAAAAAAGAAAAATTTCCTTTTTTTTTTTCCAAAAAAAAGGCTTAAATTTTAAAAAAATTTTTTTTTGTTTTGCATTTTTTAAGTTTGAGAGAAATGCCCAAATTTTACTCATTGCTTTTTTAGTGAGAAAAAACCCCGAAATTTAACCTTTGGTATTTTTTAACGTTTTTGGTCCCTGCCCCGTTAACTTTTAGAACATTTTTATTCTTTTTGGCTTTGCTTATATAAACCAATTAGGGTTTTTTTGTAAAATATTTCAGGGACCCGGGGCCCTTTTCGGGTTTCCCGCATTCGTTATTAATAGAAATGTTTAAAACAAAGGGACGGTCTTGATTGTTTTTGTTCCCAAACATTTTTTAAAAAAAAAATTAAAAATGAGTGTTTCAAAAAAACTAATCAAAATATTCGGGGGGGCCCGCATAAAATTTAAAAAATTATAGAAAATGATACTCTTGACATTGCTGTGCCCCCGACTCCCTTTTTTTCATAAAGGGGGTCCCTCCATTGAAAGCAATCTTAACCCCCCTATTGAAAAAGACACTTTCCAAAAGCGTGGAAATAGTCTTTCCTTTTGCATTTTTATCAAAACCCAATTTAAAACCTTTCCCTTGTTTTCTTGGCAAAAACTGGGTGTGGAGTGGGCGTATCCCATCTTTAAAAAACACCTTATTTTTTGGTGGGGTTCAGTGTACAGATTTCATTTTTTTTACAACCTTCAGGTTTTTTTTGATAAACTGCAAGCCCCCCTTTAACTGGAAGGGAACAATGTTTTAATCCATTCACCCAACAAAATTAACATAAAAGGCTTTTGAAAAATCTGAAACAAATTTTAATATTAACATCAAGACAACTTTAGAAAAAAAGTTGGATCTTTAATCATGGCAAGGGGGTTTTTAAAATTTTAAGGGCACCAAAAAAGGAAATTTTTGCCCGGCTTTTTTCCCCTTCAAATTGTTCACCCCTGGCCCCATAGAGAAAGAGTTTTAAAACAGCATGGAAAACATTTATTTTAGACGCTTCAAAGGGGCCCAAACCCAAAGGCGAAAGAACGAAAAAAAGACTTTTTCGAAATTACTTTTGGTTTTTTGCTGGGGCGCAACACGGGAAAGATCGAGCAAAATGATCCTTCAAACTGGTTTTTGACGGGGGAAAAAAACCCCTACTTAGTAAATTTAGGGGCCCGCTATTAATTCAAAACCAGTTGTTTTAAACCTTCAAGTATTAAAAGGTTTCCAAACATTTTTACAATCCCAAAGGGATGAAATTTAACTTTGCTTTTGGAAACGGGTTTTAAATACATGTTGCCTTCTGCCCCGGGGATCCAGGTAGGAAAAAAATAAACTATAATAATAAATTTTAAACCCCTTAATGAAAAAAAGGGGGGAAAAAAACGACAAAAAATTTGACCCATAATTTAAAAAAGCAAAAACAAACCCCCAAAAATTTAAAAAGTCACCCAAATTCCCAAAATTCCCAAACCCCCCCAAAATTTTTATAAGACCAACAAAGCTCGCAGACTCTGTTCGCAAAATGACCAAATATAAAAGACAGCGCTTTTTTGGTTTAAACGGAAAAGGGGGTTTTCTTGGCCCTTTTATCTTATAAATTTTAAACCCAAAACTATAAAGAGAGCTAATGCCCAAATGCTGGGCCCCATAAAGCCAATTTTTAAATTGCTTCAGAGACAAAAAAGCTGAAAATACCCCCAAAATTTTCCCGGGTTAAAGCGTTCGCGGTTTTCCTACAAATTTTTTTAATAAACTTGCAAGATGATAAAGCTGTTTTTTTACCCTTTATTTTTTTTTGGGGGAGTTTTTGGCGAGGAGGCACTGAACTTTCCCCTCCCCCGCCCCCTTTGAAATTAGCCATCCCCGTGAAACTTTTTTGCAAATCCTAAGGTGTTTTAAGGGCTTGAAAAATTGGACCCCTTTGCTCTTTAAACATTGTTGAAATTCGTTCTGCTAGTTGGGGCTTAATAAAAAATTTTTTGGATAGTTTCTTTTTATTCTGCTCACTTGATTTGAAAATTTTTTTTGGGTTTTGAAAAGACAGCATTCTAGTTTTTTTTTGGTATTTTTCTTGTTCAAGTTTTTAGTTTTTGGGGGTTTTTTTTTTTCTTTAATTAGCCCTTTAATTGGGCCCTTTCCTCACCCTCAACGGGGTTTTTTTTTTTCTCTTTTTAAAAATTCCCAAAATTGTTCACCTAGTTTTGCAAAATTTTTTTTAAAATTTTGCCTCTGAGGGTTTTTAAAAGTACTTTCAAGGGCTTTTAAGTTCTCGCATGGGCAAGGGGGAATCATTAATTTGTTTTTAAGCTTTTTTCTTTAAAAAACTGGTTTCGCTTTTATTGTTTTTTAAAAATTTCCCTTTCTGATTGTTTTAATTCTTTAATTTCCATTTTTTGTTTTTGGTTATCTGTCGGGGTTTTTTTGTGTTTTTTGAATTTTAGCAACTCCCTCCCCCCTTTTTTGGTCTCCCCAATCCCGGGTTTTTTTGTTCTTTCACACTGAGTTTTATTTCTAATTGAACCCCCGGGCCCTAAAAATTGAGGGGTGGGGTTTAGTTGAAAAGCCAAAACAAGTTCCCCTTTGATCTTTTTTTTCAGACAAAGGGACCATTTTTTAAATTAAAAATCTTTTGGGTTTTTAAAAATTTTGGGAGGTTTTTGACCTAAATTTTTTTTAAAATGTTGCCCGGATTTTTCGTTAATTCACCTGCTTTGAAGCGTTGGCGTTTGCTGTGTCAAAGGGATCTTTTCCCACTCATGTCGTCTCCACGAAAAAAAAATCATAATATTCTTCACCTTCAAATCCGGGCCATTTTTTTAAAATTTTTTTAAACTTTTTATTTTGTTTTAAAAAAAGGGCGGAGCAAACATATGGCTCGTTTTTAAAACCCCAAGAAAACTGAAGCCCCCCCTTGGCGTAAAGGGGAAAAATTTAAAAGCGGAATTTTTCTTTTCCCCAATAATCCTCTACTTTTAAATGCAGATAAATTCTTACTGCAATTTCCAGACCTAGGAGGGGATAAGTGTTGGGTGCCAGGCTCTGCGCTTCTTACTTTCAAAATACGCTCGTTTCAACAACAGACCCAAACGGGACGTTGGCGGGAATCGGGGGCGGGAAATTTTCTTTTAAAAAAATTTCTAAAAAAATTAAAGGGGAAAGAAATTTTTTTTTTTTACTTTAATGCGGGACTTTTTTTAACCAAATTTTTGTTTAAAGGCTAACCGGGAACAAAAGGGGCCTATTTTGGCTTTTCCCGGTTTTGAAAAATGAAGAAGCACTAAAGCTTAGAATAGGCCCCGCCCTCGCCCGGTGCAAAAAAGAAAGCAAAAAGGCTGTAGCGAAAATTTTTGCGTAGGGAAAAACTTTTTTTTCCATTCCCTTTATTTTGAGTTGTTAAAAGCGCATGCACCATTTTTCGGGACTTTAAAAGACAGATTGTTTTAATGAACTAACTTTTAATGAATACAAACGCGTTATAAGATCATCAGCCCACCAAAAGGCAAAGTAAGCATTTTTTTATTTTTTTCGTTTAAAGGTTTAAACGTTTTTTGAAACCTTTCACTTAGAAAGGGTGTTTGAACAAAAAATATCAGAAAAAATTTAAACCAATTTATTACGAAAGAGTGTTTTCATCAACAAACATACCCTAGAAGCAGGGCAGCACTATATGGAATTTTTATTTTTTTTGCGTCGAAAGGAAAAACGTTTAAAGGTATTTTATTGCTGTGTAAAGATAAAAAAACCTTTTTCAAAAGAGCAAGTAAAAAATTTTTTTTTTAACCCTAAAATAAAAAAAAGGGTGCAATGTACAATTGAGGGCCATTCCAAACCAAATCTACCCCTACGGGTTAGACCTTATCATCATTTTGACGAAATAAGAAAATTTTTTGGGGGGTTTGGGGGGTAAACCCCCCCCCCCCCAAACCTTTACCTAGTGTCTAAAGATTTAAAATCTTTTACCCGTGTTAACTCGAAGAATTTTTTAACCCCAAAAAAATACGGGTTTTTGGATTGACCTAAGGTCAAAAAGAGGATAAAAGTTTGAAAAAAAGGGGAGAAAGGGGCGTAATAAACAATTAAAATTGGTTTAAAAAGAAGAAACCCCAAAAAAACCCTTTTTTTTACATTTGTTTTTTTTATATGATGCGCAGCTGAATTTCGAGAAAAAAAAGAATTTAAAAAATTTTATTTTAAAATAAATTTTTTTTCTTTTTTTAAAAACATGGGCTTTTAGGTTTTTCCAAAAGTGCCTACAGCACCGGGGGATTGAAGAAAAAAATAGCTTGCCCAAATTTTGCTGTTAAAGAAAGCCCTTTAAGGGAAAAACCTTCCGATTAACCAAAAAACACAAAAAGCGCAAAAACAAAGCCCGGACCCTTTTAAAATACAGCAAAACCAAACGGGAAAGGGTTTTTTTCTGCTTTAATTGTTAAAATATGTCCCAAAACTGGGAAATCGGCTAAAAAGTGCTCTATCACAGGAACAAGTGTTGGTCTCTTTGCAAAGGGGGTAGGCGCCCCGCAGCTTTTCCCCTAGGAGGTTTGTCTTTACTTCGGGCTGTGTTCATTAGCCGAAAGGGGCTGCTAGCAAAAAAAAAAAAAAATTAAAATCCAAAAGAAAACAGCTATTGGGTTTAACTAATTTAAAAGCTAAACTTAGCTCGTTTTTAAAAAAACAAAAAAAAAAGCCCCTAGCTTTACTCAAAATTACGGATGAAGAATTTTTAAAAATTTTTAAAGGGGATTTTGATGACTACAAAAGACAAAAGTTTGATCTTCAAAAAAAGGCGGTTTAAAGTTTTTTTAAAAAGCCCGACCCCGAGAAAAATAAAAAGGAAAGCTTAAAAAAAATAAACGGACATTTAAAATTGTTCTAAAAAAGCTCACATTAACAAAAACCCCCAAAGGGGGTTTTTTACTTTTGTTTATGGTCCAACCAAAAAGACTGTTGATATTGATTTGATTAAGTTTTTTTTTTAAATTTTAAATTAAAATTTTGGCTTAGAAAAAAAAAAACAGAATTGGGAAAAATATATGAGGACAAGACGAATTTTTTTTGAAGGAATGCAAGAAATTTTTCAAGGGCACTGAAAGATTTTATTTTTGAAGCAAATTTATTTCCGCAAGGAAAGGGCAAGGTTGCTCATGCTATTTCTCAAGTTCCCGGGTTTAAAATAACAATTGACCCAACCCTTAAAAGTAAGTTAGCTTTTTTAAACGACTATGAAAAAATAAAAGGGAAAAAATCTAGAAAATCTGGGTCTCAAATAAACAGCAAACTTTTTCTTTTTCAAATGAATTAACACCCGGGTTGGGGGGAAAAAAGAACTGCTTGCCGTTTGAAAGCTGCCGCTGGGAAAAGCCAAAAAGAGAGGCTCTGGTTGGGCAGAGGGGAAGTCTTAGAGATTTGATTAAAAACACTAAGTATGCACCCATTGTAAAGGCTTACTTCCCCTTTCTCGGGGGTTGGTTTTTAAAAAAGAGCAGTTTTAAAAAAAAAAAAAATTCAAAAACAAAGTTTCCTGTGGGCGTTCTTGAAAGGGTGCATCATGTCCGCCCCACGCAAGAGATGACTAACCAACCCGGAATTCCACCAAAGATCTTAACTTCAATGGAATATCCCTTTCCCGTTAGTGTAAAAACCCAAAATTTATCATTTGAAGGAAAACCCAAAAAAATAACCGTCAATATATACACAAGGGATGAGGGAAAAAATTTGGGGCCAATTTTAAAATGTCCCGAAAATGTCCAAAAATAGGCGAACCAGGGCAAAAAAACATGTTGACTTACTCCTAAATTTTTTTCAACCCCGCGGGGGTACCCCATTTAAACATTTATACGAAAAATGATAGTTTTTTGATTTTACTACAAACAAAAATAGCAAACAAGAATTCTGCAGAAAATTTTTTAAAAAGAATTCCCTTTGCAAGACGAGTGAACATATTAAAAAATTGTAAAAGTTTGTAGGGCTGTTAAAACGAATAATTACCCCCCACCCGGATCAAAGTGGGGTTTTAAGAACTGGAAAAAAATGCAAATTCTCCCTAAGTTTTTACGGGAGACTTTGAAACCCCCCCTTGACCTTTGAAAGGGGGCCCCCCCAAAAACTTTAAAAAAAAAATCTTAATGAGTTTCATCAAAATTTTTTTTATTTGCCTTCTTTTTTGTTAGGTCGGATGGGTTTATTCAGAGCCAGAATTTTTATAAAAGGACCAGAAGCTGCAGAAAAAATTTTTAAAAAGCATGCAGCAAGTGCGAATGAATTTTCTAAAAAATTGTTAAATTTAAACAAATGTGCCTGAAAACCAACAAAAAGTATTACTAAACCAAAGAAATTGGGGGATTTGCGGGTTTAGAGCAAAAGGCCCCCAAATGTAAACCCCACATAAGAGACCAGAACAAAAAATGGGGAAATTTAAGGTGCAAAGGGATAACAAAAAAAAATTTTTCAAATAAAAATTTAACCCCAAAAACATGGAAGCCTGCCCCGTATTCCCTTTTACAACTTGCGAGGGGTTTTGAATCTCACCTTTTTTTTTATTGCAACAGTAACCACGCCTTTCAGGGGGGCTTTAAATTTCACAGTCATCAAAAAGTTTCAAAGTGTTTCAAATTTAAATAACAGTCTTTCTACGACTCAAAGCGCCTTTATGGGGTCATTTAAACACTGGTATGTTTCCCTTAAAAATCCTGCCCAATAACGGAAAATATTTTGACTCAATCTTGGTTTTAAAAGGGTTTTTTACCCTTTTTGAATAAATGAAAAGTTGGGAAAGGTTTGACGAAGCCCCACTTCCACCCCAAAGGGCGTTTTTTCTAGTCTTTTGAGGAAAGGGCTCATGATTCCCCATTACCAAATGCCAAATCTGGGAGAAGTTTAGTGTAAAACGATGGGGGGACTTCATGTTTCTTTTATGGGCCCATAAATTTTTGTTGGCATAAATTTTTTAAAATTTTAGAAAACCCCTGCAAAGAAACCTTTAAAACCTGGATCCCCCCCTTTTCATTTCTGGCCCGGGTGGGGGCGGGACGCTTTTTTTTAAAGTTTTCTGGAGTTCAGATTGTTTTTTGTCAATTTACCCAAAGAATTTTAGATGATTGAAAACGGATTGGGGGGGGTTTGTTTGGGGATCGCATCTTAAATGTAAGCAAAAAACAAAAAACTTGGCGACTTTGACCAAGTAAAAGGTCTAACTATTTTCTTTTTTTTAGAAAGCAAACAAACTGTTTGGTTGGGGTAGGGGGAATCAATTCCATTACGTAACTTCAAGATGTACAAAAGCGGGAAAAATATTCAAAGGGGCATTAAAGTGGTTTGCGTTTTTTAGGGAAAATCCAGCGTGGGTACATTTAGAAGTTGAATTAGAATATCCCCCATGAAATCATGACCTCATAATGGGCTATCCATTAGCAACAGAAAGCCCAAAAAATGATCCAACAGAACCACCTAAACTTTAATTTCCTTAAACTTCGAGGAAAAAAAATTATGTCTGTATTTCGACTTCTAACCCAATTTTTTTTTTAAAACATGGGTTTTAATTGAGAGCCTTATTTGTAAAATTGTTTTGATCAGAACAGTTCATGAAACCTTAAATCATGGAAAAACACGAAACTCAGAAACCCAAAAACCCCAGATTTTTAGAAAAAGGGGCTTTTTTTTAAGCGATAAAAACAACTGTTTCGGTAAGAATATGGAAATCCGCACAAAACTCCAAAAAATGTCGATTAGTCACCAAAAAAGAACGAAGCAATTAACTGGGCTTCAAAACCAAAATTTCGGACTTTAATTTTAAAAGATCACTTTTTTTTGGATAAAAAATGAAAAAAAAGAAAAGTCAAATTGGGCAAACCCGTAAATTTTTTGGGTTTACGGTTTTAAAAAATTATCAAACTTTTTATGTTAGAGTTTTTTTTGACTACTTTAAAACCCTGTATCCCGAGTCCCAAATAATTTAAAACAATACAGCGTTTTGTTAAGATATTCCAAATGAAGACTTTTTAAAAAACATGGAAAACCCAAAGTAGCTAAAAAAGCATGGGAGGTTTGGGATACACGTCCGATTACCCTAAAAAGGTCGCCTTTTTATTCAATTTTTAACAAAAGGGGTTTTTGGGGAAAAATAAGGTTTAATTAAACTGGAAAGGGGGATAAGGAGTATGTGGGGGTTTAAAGGGCAAAAATGTACAGTATTTCGAGCCAGGAGGGAAAAAATTTTGAAAGCAAAGGGAATATCTCGCAGGTTTGCAGTCAAAAAAATACACATGACAACACCCAAAAAAGCATTGTTTGGCAATTTAAAACTTTTCATCATACCCAAAGTTAAAAATGCGACTAATTTTACTTTAGATCAACACAACAGTTTTTAACAAAGAAGTCGTTAGATAGAAAAACACAAAGGGTTTGTTAAACCAAGGTTTTTTTTATGAAATTTGGGGATTGGAGAACCGTAAATTAATTTTTAAAACGGGAAATGTGTCGGCGGGGAAATTTTCTCTTTTTTCTTTCCCCAAAATCTTTTAGGAGCTGGTTTTTTTGCCCGTGTCAGTTTTTTTCGTAAAAAATACACGGGCGGATTCATCTTTTCAATTTTTTTATTTCGTACGGGTCAAAAAACTCCAAAAATGGATCGGTTTCCCCGAAGCCCCCCCCCCGGGGTTCCCCCTTTTTGCTTCTCCCCGGGAAATAAAAGGTTTCCCTTTCTTTTTAAACCCAAAAGGGAATTTTTTTGCCGGAAAGAACCTCTCCTTCAGCAAATTTATTGTTTTTCTTTTGATTGCTTGTACGGGGTTTTAGCCCTTTAAAATTTTTCATTATTCATTGCGGCAAAACTGGGGGAGTTTCTAACCCAAATTTTGTGGTTTCCCAGAATGTCAATCAGCTCTCTGTGATTTCTGGGAGGAGAAAAGTCTTTCGGCTAAACTGTTTGTTAAAAACAAAATAAAGCCTGTGATCTGTGCTCCCGGAATTCCTCTTCTAAAAGTAACTCTGGTTTTAACAAAAATTGTTCCTTTGGGCCTTAAAATTTTTTTTTCCCTAAACGACTTGAAAAGGCCAGGGAAGTTTTGGGCCCCGGGTTGGGTTTTTCATTTGTAAAGCGAAAAGCAACAGCAGAAAACACTCTTTTGTGTTAATTTGGTTTCCCCCATCTTTATTTTCTTTAAAACTATATCCAAAGAATAGGGGGTGCTTTCTTAAAACTTTTTCTCTAATCCTATCAGAGGGTAAATATAGAAAATCCATTTTATGGGTTCCTTTGGGGGTTGTTTTTCACAAAGTGTGGTCTCTGTAAATTTGTCTAAAGGGGAGGAAAAATTTGGCCCAAAAACCCCCTTTTTTTTAGATAACCATTCTTTTTTCTTTTTTTAACCGAATCCCAAACTGTTGGCAAAACTTTTGTAATTTCGGTTTCCCTTCCAATAACCCTTTGGGCGAAAAAAATAGATTTTGTTCATTTTTTAAAACAGCCCAAAATTTTTGTGCAACAAAATACAAACGGTCCCTTCCAACGGGCAAAAACCCATTTCTTCATTTTTGTTTTTTTTATGGGTTATTAAAATCACTGAATTTTGGGGGGGGCAATGTCCGGGCTGGGTTTTCCTGTTACTAGATAATATTCTTTTATTTTCTTGTCAACATTTTTTAAAATTGGGAAGCTCAAGCCCCCGTCTTTTCATGTGTCATTTTAAATTTAAAACTAAATGCTCAAATCCCCTGCCTTTCATAGGGGTCTTGTGCATGCTAGTTGCTCCATACTTTGTTTTTGTTTTTTCTCTCGCTGTCATTTTCCCCCCTTTTTTCTTTAAAAAACGAATTTTTCCTTTTCCCCTAAAAGCAAAAGGGTTTAAACCAAAAGCGCCCCCTTTCATTTTTGGGGTGAAGCCATTTTTTAAAATGTTTTTTTTTTTAAAATTTATTTCTTGGGTTTTTTCCTTGTTAACTAGAAAAACTTTCCTGGAACCGAAAGCCTTTCAATGTTTGCAAACACTTTGCTGTCCCCCAAACTAGTTTTTAAAAATCTCTGGTTTTAAATTTTAAAAGGCTTTTAACCCAAACTTTTATATCCTCCTTAGTTCCAATAACACGAAGGTTTTAAATTTGGGAACAAATTTTTTTCCCGGGGCTCATTTTTTTAAAAAAAAATAAAAAATTTTAATTTAAAAAAAACATGAACAGCGATGATCTCCTACAAACAAGGGGGCCTTTAAACCCTTTCCCGAACTTAGGGTTACCAAGTTGTTTACCACTATTATGCCCAAAAAAAAAAGGTGTATTCTTTGGCACGGTGGAAAAACAAAACAGTTCCCTTTGGGAAAAGAAATTCCCGCATTGAACAGATTTTAAAATGACCCGCAAGACATTTTAAAGTATCATAACAGGGTTTTAAGCCAGCTTTGGGGGCTAGAAAATTAAAATGTGGGGGAAAAGGTTTTTAGTTTGTTTTAAAATAAACAATCAGTAAAATTTTTCCCCTTTTTTTAAAATTTATTTAAAAACAAAATCCTTTCGTTTATTTTAAAAAGATCCCCTTTTTTCCCAAAAACATTAAGTCCTTGGGGGTTTATTTATTCTAAAAGATTTGACCTTTTTTTATCGCCATTAAAACATGGGATTTTTAACCCTTTTTTCTTTTAGAATTTTTTTTTCCCTTTAAAATAAAGTTTTGGAAAAAACTCAGAAAACAGAAAAAAACTGAAAACCCGGGGAGAAAGTAACCAAGCCAGAAAATAATCAGAAAACACTGAACCAGGCCCGGAAAACCATTAAAAATCCTGGGCGGGGGTTTTAAGCAGGAAAAAAATTTGCAGGTGGGCCGACAAAAAAAAAATTTAAAGTTACAGATTTTTAAAACCCTAACACCGCCAACGCCAAAAACAAATTGATAAAAGCCACTTAAAAACTCCATGTGATTCCCGGGCCCCCAAAATCTTCTTTGGGAAAATTGAACTTTAAAAAAGTTGCCCCTTTTGGCGCCCCCGTGCTGGGGGGGGCAGTTATTATGGCTATAAAATATATACCCAAGGAAAAAGAAAAAAAAAAGTTAAAACAACCCGAAAACCCTTTAAAAACAGAAAAAGAAAAATGCACGCCCAAAAACCCAATAACAAAGCATCATTTTTATATTTATTTGGAATAATATTTTAAATTTTTAATAAAAATAGATCATGGAGGCCTATTATAAAATATAAAAACAATAAATAAAGACCCTAGAATCCCCATTAAAAAACCCTTTCCCTAGACCAAATTTTTAATCAATGTGGGTTTCTTTGGGTTTTAAGACCTTCCTTACGATTTTGCAGAGAACGCCCGAGGGAAGGGGCACCTCAACGAAGACGGTTTTTTTTGAGGCGTGTGTGTTCAAAATTAGGCATCTTTTTTTTTTAAGTTTAAAAACCCTAGCTTGTTTTTTTTTTTTAATTTTTAAGTTTAAAATTTAAAAAGAACTTGGTTTTACTTAAAGGTTAAATTTAATCAAAATTTTCAAATGTATTTAAGAATTACTTAAGAAAATTTGATCAAAAACTTATTTAAAAACTTATTAAAAATTGGGATAACTTTGGGAAAACTTAAGGACAATTAGAATAACTTAAATTTGAAAATTGAGAATAACTTGTTAAAAAATTAGAAGGAACTTGGTGTGTGCGCGTGGGTGGGGGGTGGGGGTGGGGGGGGTGAAGCGAGGGGGGAAAGGGCAAAAAAAACAACAAACAAAAAAAAACACAAAAAACAAGCCCGGGGGGGGGGTGGGGGGACGTGCGGCGTGGGGGAGGCCAAAACACACAACAAACAAAAAATTTGAACTACCGGCTGGTTTCCCCCGCAACCTCAACAACCCCAATGATCACATAGGGTCGTTTGGGGCCCAGTTTGGCCCCTAGCTTTGTGGTTTCTGCCGCCTTTGGATCAAGCGATCACATTGGGCGTTTGGCCCGTTTGCCACCGACTTTGCCCGGTTTCTGACGGGATTGGGAGAAGGGAAACAAATGGGGTTTTTTTTGGGCCAGTTTGCTTGCTTTCCCTTTTTCAACCAGGGTTGAAAGTATGGCAGAGTTCCGCAATTATGCTGGGCCGAGCTTTTATGGGGGCCCCTAATGCCAGTATAGTTCATCCGTCATTGTAATTTGGGCTTTAAAATGAAGATAAAGGGGTGGCCACACCCCCAAATCCCTCCATACTGGGAGATGACCAAAAGGGGCCCGCCTAGCCCTTTTGTTTTTTCCAAAAAACCCCCCAAAAAATTTTCATCCAGTTTTTCATAATTAATAATGGTTTGGCGTTTGCTACACAGTTCATTTATACTGTTTTCCCAGCTTGTGGAATTTTTTTTTATTTTTTTAAAAACACACAAAAGTTGGGGAAAGAGTTTTTTCCTTAAAAGGGGTAACGAATTTTAAAAATTTTTCACCGCGTCTTTTGAAATGAACGAAGTTTTTATGCGTTTTTTTTTTTTTTAAACATGACTTGGGCTGTCCCCAAACCAACGTCCAACAATCAACGCGTGTGGGGTTGTTTTGGGTTTGGGGCCCGGGTTTCAACAAGCAGCGCCCTTTAATTTAAAAAAGGAACCCTCTTTATCGATAACAAACAAGCAAATTTAAAAAAGGCTAATTTGTTCAGCAATAAAAACCTTTAACTTTTCCCTTTTCCCTTTTTTCCCAAAAAAACCCCTTTTAAAATAGTCGTCCATTTCCAAAGCAGTCGGTTTTACTTTTTTTCTTTTTTTTTCCTTCTAGGGAAAACAAACTTCTTTTCGTTTTGACGGCAACGAACATGCTTTTTCCCCGTTCTTTTTTCCAAAAAATTTCTTGAATGCCCAAATAGGGTTTAAAAATTTTGGGGTTTTTAAAGCAAGAGCCTGCTTTTTCAGTGAAACCCGGGGGCCATTTTTTTGAATAAAAACCCAAACACAAAAACAGCGCAAAAAAAAAACGTCTTACTCGTCCGGGTTGTCAGTAAAGAATGAGGAAAAAGGGTTGGTAACGATCAGTTTAGGGGCTTTAAAAGCGCCCCACACGGCGGAGAAGATTCGAGAAAGTGTTTTCAAATTTTTTCCGAAAGCGCAGGGGCCCCGCTGGGGGGAGTGGGGTGGGGGATTTGCAGGGGGGCGTATTGATTTTTTTTGCCTCTAGTTTTTTTCGGCAAAGGGGTGAGCCCCGCGCGCGCCGGGGTAGGTGTTTTTCTCTGCCTGTTGTTTGTCTGCCTGTTTTGTCCGTTTTGGTGTGTGTGTGTTGTTTGTTGTGTGTTTGTGTGTTTGTGTGTGTGTGTGTGTGTGTTGGGGTGTAGGGGTTTTGTGTTGGGGGTGGGGGGGGGCGGGGGGTGGTTTTGGGGGAGGGGTTTTGGGGTGCATGTGTGGAAGGGGGGGGAAAAAGGGGAGGTTGACAGCATCAAAGGTACACAGAAAATTGCGGGGAAAAATTTTTGTTTTGGGGTGTGTCGCGCATGTGGTGTGTGTTTGTGTGTGTGTGTGTTGTGTGAGTGTGTGTGTGTGTGTGGTGGGGGTGTGTGGTTTGTGTGTGTGTGTGCCCCCTCTTGTCCCGTCTGTTGGGCCTCTGCTCTCTTTTCTGTCTTTGTCTGTCTGTCGGTTTGAGGGCAATTTTTCCCTTTTTGGTTTTTCCCCTCTCTCCCCAGGGTGCCCCAAATTAAAATCCGGAAGTTAAACCCATAGCCTGGGCACCCCCCGTGAAAGGGCGCTTCCCGCCACCAAAAATGCTTTTCCCCGGTTTTCTCTATGGGGGAAAGTGTTTTAATCTGGCAAATCTTGAAAAAATTTTGTAAATTTTTTTTTGAAAAAGGGTAAACCCCCCGTATTTTTCTTACTTGTCAAGGGAAAAAGGGAAAAGGGGGATTAGGGTTACTTTCGCCGAAAAAAAGTTAGGGCGGAAATGGCCCCGAATGCCTTTCCCCGTTCTCTGCTTTGGATTTTTTTTTTTCGAATTTGTTTAAAATTGGTAGGGGGAAAAAAAACCCCGACCGAGGGCAGCAAGTAGGATCCGGAGGTTCTGGTTTAAAAAGACTTTATTTAAAAATAGTGAACACTTTTCTTTGGGGGTGTTGACCAATTTTTTTCTGGGTTTTGTATTCTTTAAATTTTCTTATGTATACACTTTTCATTTTTTTTATCTAAATTTTTTATTTTCTGTCTGCTCTTTTTTCCTCTTCCTCCCCTCTCTCTTTCTTTTCTCTCTTTCTCCTCTCCCCCTCTCTCTCTCTCCTCTCTCTCTCTTTCTCTCTTTTCCTCTCTCTTTCTCTCTCTCTTTCCGCCCCTCTCTCTCTCTCCCCCTCTCTCTCTCTCTCCCCTTTTCCCCTCTCCTCTCCGTTTGGTCTTTTTTTTTTTTTTTTTTTTTGGGTAAACCGTAAAAAAAGTTCCATACTGGAATCCTCCCCAACATTCCCCATCAAACAAAATTTTGAAAATCCTTTCCTTTTTTTAAAGAAATGTTATTAAATTGTTGCTAAAATTTTTTTTGCACAGGCAATGAAAAAGAAAGAGTAAGTTAGGAAAATTTAAAGTGTGATAACATTTAACTTAAAAAAAAAATTAGCAAGATTTATCCTGTATCAAAAGTTGGTGCGGTGGGTGTGTGTGTGTGTGTGTGTGTTTTGTGTGTGGTGTGGGGTGTTGTGTGTTTTGTGTGGTGTGTGTGTTTTTTGGTTGGGGGGGGTGTTTGTGTGCTGTTTGTTTGGGCGCCCACTTTTGTGTGCGTGTATGTTTTTTCAAAGTTTTGGGGAAATTAGTAAACAATATTGAAATGTGCATACAATTGTTCATGTTCACCCCCTTGTCTTAAGGCTGTAATGCTTTGACAATAAAACATTTGTCATTGTCATTGTCTCTCTCTCTCTCTCTCTCTCTCTCTCTCTCTCTCTCTCTCCGTCTCTCTTTCTTTCTCTCTCTCTCTCTCTCTCTCTCTCTCTCTCTCTCTCTCTCTCTCTCTCTCTCAACTGTCACTGAAGCGGCCTGCGGTGGGGAGGACGGTGCAACACGTGCGAGTGACGGTGACGATGAAGGTGCGCACGAATAGGGGTAGGCCGAGACCTGGGGCAGCGTGGCAAGAAAACACGCTTAGCGAACACGCCTAGTCGTGCACACGGCATCAAAACAAACACAATAGGGGGTAGGCCGAGACCTGGGGCAGCGGGGCAAGAAAACACGCTTAGCGAACACGCCTAGTCATGCACACGGCATCAAAACAAACACAATAGGGGGTAGGCCGAGACCTGGGGCAGCGGGGCAAGAAAACACGCTTAGCGAACACGCCTAGTCGTGCACACGGCATCAAAACAATCACATGGACAGGTGCCAACGATAGCAATCGTGTGCACTTCAGAAAAGAGTTTTCTTTCACCTGTTGGAATTTAAATGGTTTAGTTTCAAAGCTTACAGTTCCTGATTTCGTAAATTATATACTATCCTTTGACATTTGTTTACTTTGTGAAACATTTACTTTGCCTTCTTTTGATTTCAATCTTTACTTCAGTGAATTTGCTGTCTTACATTCACCTGTCATGTTAATACGAAAATCTATCCCTCATTTTGTTACGAAAATGGAAACAAACTGTGAAAATATTTTGTGTTGTAAAATTGCAAAAGATGTTTTTGGCTGTGAAAAAGATGTAGTGTTCATTGGTGTGTATAACCATCCAATTAAGAGTCCTTATTACAATGGTAAAGAGTTTGACTGTACCTTACAGGTGCTGGAGCAGTTCATACTATCATTGATGGAATCTGATGATGATGTGTTTTATTTAGTAGGTGGCGATTTGAATTCTCGTATTGGTGATTGGTTCCTAGATTACAGAACTATTGAAAATTTTGATGAAGATTTTGATAGTAGTCTTGAAAGAAACACACAGGATGGTGTTGTAAATAGTTTTGGTAAAACATTGATTCAGTTTTGTTGTATGTTTCAACTAACGCCTTTAAATGGTTTTGCTCATGGTGATGATTATGGGAATTTCACCTATTTGTCAGAGAGAGGAAACAGTGTTATTGATTTCTTTTTGTCTTCTGCCAATTTTGTTCATTATGGGAAACATATGTCGGTTGCTAACCGTATCGAGTCTCAGCATTTGCCTATAGAGCTTATTATAACTACTGTCTTTGAAGATAAGTTAAATGTCACTGAAGAAAAACAAAACATTGAAAAGTTAAAGTGGGACCCAGTGAAATCACAGCTATATTTAGATTATTTAACGTCCAGTGAAGGGAAGCAGGCTCTGGCTGGCTCTGTAAGTGAGATAGAGGCCAATGCCCAGTGTGCACTGAGCCAGTTTGTGTCGCTGTTGCTTGCGGCGGGCCACTGCATGCGTCGCTCGGTCTGCTTTGGAGAGAGCACGCAGCGCACGAATCGTTGGTAGGACATGGAATGTCGGAGAATGAAACGAGAAGTGGGCCGTTCTTTGAACCGCGACACACGCACGCGTAAAGAAGAAGATGAGCGAGTTTTCCACCAGCAGCGTTCCAGCTATCAGTCTAAACTGAATGATAAAAGAAAATCGTACTTCCAAACAATTAGGGATTTTCTACTACAGAACAAAGATGATAGTTTAGAATTCTGGTTAACTGTAAAAAGAGCAAGACCAAGGACACACAAACCTGTTTCTATCGATATTCGAAGTTGGAAAAATCATTTTGCTAAGGTTTTAGGACATCAGACTGCGGAAGTTACAGAAGAAAATGCTTATGGAGGGGTAGAGAAGAAAGCACTCCAATTCATGTTACGGAACTAGACAAAAATATAACAGAGGATGAAGTTAAATCCGCAATCTCTAAATTAAAAATTGGTAAGGCTGCTGGTCTTGACGAAAATACCAGGGGAATTTTTGAAAACAGCTGAACCCATAGTTACCCCATTTCTTACAGAATTATTCAACAAACTTTTCGATCAAGGCCTTTTTCCAGATGAATGGTCACGCTCGGTTATTTTTCCCTTACTGAAAAAAGGCGATGTTAACAACCCTGAAAATTACCGTGGTATATCATTGCTTAGTATCATAAGTAAAGTTTTTACATCAATTATAAATAAACGTCTCTACACTTGGGCAGAAAAAACAACATAAAATTTGTGAGGAGCAAGCAGGGTTCCGTAAAAATTATGAAACAATTGATCATATCTTCATGCTAATATCTATGATAAAAAAAACGTTCTTTCAAGTGACAGAAAAGTTTCGAAAGTTCTTGTAAGGTTTCGACTAGGAATCAGTGATATAAAAGTCCACGACAGATACAAAAATAACTCAATAAGCTGCCCTTTTTGTGTCAAAATGAAGATGAAATACACTTTTTGCTGGAATGTCCATCATATCAAGATTTAAGAAATAAGTATATCATGAAATGTAACAAATGTACACGGACCATTGTTGAAGTTTTTGCTGCAAAATGAGAAAAGGGACGTAATTCGCTCTGTTGCGATGTATATCTTCTATGCCTTGAAGAAAAGAGAAGAATTGTTACTGGGGAGAGAACATTAGAGTACCATATGTTTTCATAAATTTATCTGTTTTACCTTGTTTCGTGGTCGGTACGTCTTGTGTATACTTAGGGATCATGATGAAAAATGTATATATATAATATATTTATATATAATATATTATATATATATATATATATATATATATATATTGTGTGTGTGTGTGTGTGTGTGTGTGTGTGTGTGTGGTTTGCGCGCGCGCAATTGTAAGTGGGAGCGAAATTGTATGTGCGAGCTATGCGAGTTTGGGAGAGTGTTGCATATGGGTGTGATTTTGTATGTATCTTTCGGTATTCTCAATTTACGATTACATAGTTGGTGTGAGCACGTTTTGTAATGTGCGTGATCAGTAGAATGTCACAGCGTCAGTGTGTGTGTTTTCATTTTTGTTTCTTGACCTCATTGCAGATAGGTCGGTGGCCTTTGCAATTAAGCATCGTTACAAAACCAGCCACCCCTCTTATGGAAACATGCCAGCGTCAAAAGCCGATAATGACTGACTGGTTTTAACGGGGAACACAGCTAGACTATTCCCCTTTCAAAAAAAAAACTTTTGCTTCATCCTTTAAGGGTTTTAAAAATCTATTTTAAAATTTTTTTTTCCTGAGGAAAAAGAATGCGTGGGTTTTTGTGTGGTGGTCCCGGGGTGTGGGTTTTGGGGTTTTTGGGGTGTGTGGTGTGTGTGTTGTGTTGTTTTGGGTTGTGGGGTTTTGGGTTTGGTGGGGTTAACAAGTTGGGGTGGGGGAAAACAAGCAGACAACATTTCTTTTCATCATTCCACAATGACTAGCAAAGTTTTTCACAAAAGAAACGGGAGGGGGGGGGGGGGGGGTGAAAGAAAAAAGGGAGAATAAACAAAAAAGGCGATCTAAATCGGGAAATATACTACTTCCATAAAAAACGCGAAAAATGAAAGGGTTTTTTGGGGTGAAAAGGGGTGAATATACAATTTTAACCTTTGGGGCAAGTTTTTGGGTCCAAACCTCAGGGGCATAAAAAATTGGGTTTTTAAAACACATCTTTCCCCATTGACCCAAAAAAAACAAACGGTTGCTGTGTAGCACGGCACACCATCAAGCAAATTTAACCAGCGAAAGAAAACGCGGCATGCACCTTTTATAAACCCGCACTAAAAAGGTTCAAAAACGCTTGCCTCTGAGTGCTACAGAATGCCAAGACTACGGCAGAGAACGAAAATCGTGCCCTGGGCCACGGGGGCTGGTGGGATCCGGGCGGGTCCCAAACACTTAACGCCCACATCTCAACCATCTATCCTGCCCCGCGGGGTCACGGTACCAGATCGCCCCGGCCAGCCGCCTGGGGCACCACCCCAAGAGAGATCCCCCATTTTTTTCGAATCCTCTGGGGGCAGGGGGCAAACAGCCGCAAAACACTGCTCGACGGGTGCCGGGGAATCTCCAGCAACGAACACCTAAACACTGTGCGGGGGCATCTTCGGGGAGAACGGGCGGGCAGAGGGTCCTCACAGGGGTTTCCGGGTACGACACCAAAAAAAAGGCAGGACAGGCTCAGTGGGACATCCGAATCAAGGCGAGGCACATGGGCCCATACTTTCTCAGATAATTTTTTTTGTTTTGACATGGCGACGGTCGTGTCAAATGGGGCGTCACCGGTGAACGCAATCTACTCCTTGTGGTAGACGAACCCCCCGGGGGGCCCCGAACGTTTATATGGGTCAATTGGCTTAACTACCCTTTAACCATCATTTTTCAAAACTTTGGGTCCGGGTCGCGGACGGGGGTTTAAATGCACACGCTACATCCCCCCGGGGTGCTCAGACCCCATGTCGTTTTTTTTTTGCGCAACCCCCAAAACTGGACTTCCAACGGGACAAAAAGACCACACACCCGGGGGCCAAACCCCAGCAATTTCTTCAGAAACTCAATGTCCCCCTGGCCAGCCCCAGCCGTTTTAAACCAAATAGAACATTTTGGGATGAACTTGGCAGACGGTTGGACCCCCTGCGTCCCGACCAAAACAGCGGCTCAATTTCACCAGCCTTTTCCTGTGTGGGCTGGTGTCCAGGGGACGCATCAACCACCTGTCCACTCAATACCCAGGTGAAACATTTCCATGCAAATGGGGCCACACACGGTATTGGGATTAAAGGGTTTGTCACGTACCTTGGATTCCACACAAAGACAATTGTGATACTTTTTCCACATTCCCGGGTTTTAATGAATCAAATCCTTTAAATTTCTCGCTTCCACTTTGTAAATTGGACCAATAAAATTCGCCCCAACCCTTCAGCTTTTTTGCTTTCGGTTTTTATGGAATCATATAGTCTTAAACGTAAAATCCTTCAAGCAAAGTAGGGGGAACCATTGAATCCATCTGAAGACAAACATTAGTCGCCTCCCAAACCTTTTCGTTCGCGCACGCGCGCGCGCGCCTGTGTTGTGTGGTGTGTGTGTGTGTGTGTTTGTGTGGTGTTGGGGTAGGTTTTGTGTGGGCTGGGTTTTTGTATCACGTACAACAACATAAAAACATCATACTTTAAATATATATATATAATTATAATTATATAATATAATAAAGTTGGCATCCGTTATCTGAGGACATGGTTTTGCACCCCTGCGAATGTTTCTTTGGGTCATACCACTGTTTGGCTGTATAGACCCCATGGAGGGCATCTCTTTTTGCATTGATGCACCTAAAGGCGGGGGTCACTCTGCAGCACTGCTTGTTCTTTTTTGTGCCGTTTGTATGGGAAAGTTTCCCGGGAGCTTCTCTTCCCCATTCCCACCCGTTTACAGTTTCTCCAGCTTTCTGCCCAGCAAGCTCTTTCCCAGGTTTGGTGTCGATGCGAGAGCTTCGGGGTCGCGTTGCAAACATCCTTGAAGGGGATTTTGGGTCTTCCAAATTGTTCTTTTCCCAAGGCAACTCGCGAACAGAAGCTTTGGGAACCCTGCCGTCTCCATTCACCACAACCAAGCCACGGGGCGACGCTGAGGGAGAAAGGTTCAGCGGGGATTTTTGCGCTCTCAAGCACTCTTTGTTTTCACGGGTCTTCCAGTACCCAAATGCCCGGAGACAGGCATGTGGAAGGCACTTTGCCTTTCTCTTTGAGGGTACAGGCCAGGGTCACTGGCGACAGGGGATGCTTAGCACAAGGTATATTTTATAAACATGAAAAAAAAAGTATTCAAACAAACAAATTTAAAAACGCTCAATTTCCCGGGGTACTGCCTTTGTCACACGTACGACGTAAAAAATGCAATTTTTCCCCTCCGTCACTCACAGTCGTGTCGTTGTTGCAAAAAAAATGCAGTGGTTAAGATAAGATAAATAAATAAGTTGCTTAAGCCCAGCCGACCCCAAAGGGGCCCCATCAGGGGTGTACCACGAAAACAACCCCCTCATTATTTTAAAAAAAATAAAAAAAAAAAACAAAAAACCTTTTACCACCTTTTAAAAGACACTTCTAAAGCACCAGAAACTTCGTTAAAAAATCTTTCTCCGAAAAAATCTTTAAAACAGATGAAAAATTTTTAAACCCCCAAAAAATCAAGGGTACGTCAGGCGGGGAACCCTGAAAAAGATCTTCGGACTCCCGTAAAATGTTTTTGTCCACATCGTCAAATCCCCCAAAATCTAAAAAACTGTTTTTTTTGCGCAAAAATTTTTTCTAATCCAAAGGTTTGCGGTTTTCTCTTGTTGGCCCCCAAAAAACATGATACAGCAGAAAATGACACTTTATATTTTTCAAGGTTTAAACCCAAATTTCTAGACTTGAATGCACATTTTTTATGGTATGTAATATTTTATCTCACTGCTTTTGTTCCCCTTTTCCAAAAAAGGGCCTTGGCCTTTTTGGGAAAAAACTTCATTTTTTTTTTCCCTCTCTCTCTCTCTCTCTTTTCCTCTCCTCTCCTCTCTCTCTCTATATATATAATAATTATATAATATTAAAAATTATATATTAAATAATATTTAATCTCTTATCTCTCTCTGTCTCTCTGTTTCCCCCTCTCTCCTCCTCTTCTTTTCTCTCTCTTCTCTCTCTCTCTCTTCTCTACTATTCTATCTTCTTTTTCCCTACAATAATATCTCTCTCTTATCTCTCTCTGTCTCTCTCCCCCTCTGTTTTTCTCTCTCTCTTTCTCTCTCTCCTCTCTCTCTCTCTCTTTTCTCCCTCTCTCTCTCTCTCTCTCTCCCTCTCTCTCTCTCTCTCTCTCTTATAAAAAGAATCATCACAGGCAAGAAGTGAGCAAAGTAAAGGGGAAAGGAAAGGTGGGGGTTTGGGGGGAAGGGGGGGGGGGCGGGGGGGAACAGGGAAAGGGGCAACAGCAGGGAACTATCATATACACATTTCTATACAGATCAATTCTTTCATTTTAATGCAACTGGGAGAAAGAGAAAGAGAAGGAGAGAGAAGAGAGAGAGAGAGAAGAAGACAACAGACGAAACGACAGACAGACTTTGTTGTGTGATGAGGAGAGGAGAGAAAAAGAGAAGGGGAGAGAAAGAGAAGAAGAAAAGAGGGGAAGGAGAGAGAAAAAAGAAGAAGTCCCGTTCTCACAAACATAAAGGTAAAAAAAAAAAAAATTTTGACGAGGGTTTTCGGGACCCTGGGCAAACACCACACCACACACACACACACACACCACCACCACACAAACCACGCCACACACACACGCACGCCGCACGCACGCCCACGCACCACAACCCCCACACACGCACGCACGCACGCACACACCCGCACGCACGACGCACCACGCACGCACGCCGCACGCACGACGCACCACGCCGCACACACACACACAACCACACACAACCACACACCACACACCAAAACACACACGCACGCACGACGCACGCGGGCACACCACACACAAACCCACCACAAAAAACACACACCACACCACCACACACACACACACACTCACTCATCACTCACCCCCACCTCGCACGTTGCGCGGCGCACACACCGCACGACCCGCATAAAATATAAAATTTTAATATATATATTTTATATATAATAATATTTTATATTATATATATATATAAATATATAAATGGAGAGAGAGAAGACAACAGAAAGAAGAAGGGAAGAGAGTACAGCTGGGGGGGGGGAAAAAGCCATAACATAATACAAAAAAAAAAGAACCCTCAACAACAACATCAACAACAAAAAAAAACAACAAAAACAACAGCAACAAAACGTTATGACGTTGTTTTGATGTTTCGTGTTCTTCTTTTTCTTTGGGGAATTGGGCGCGGGGGGGTTAGGGGGGAGGGGGGGGGGGGGAAAAAGGGAAGGGGGGGGATACGACGTACAATTTGAAAAACCAATCTTTATCTGGCTAACAACTCATTGAACAGATGGGAAGTAAAAAAAAATTTGGGGAATGGTGACAGCTGTAAACAAAGGGGGCAATGGGACAGACGTAACACAAGGGGAAATGGGGACAGCTGTAACACAATGGGGTGAAAAGGGACAGAGGAACCAATGTGGGGAGAAGGTGAACTGTAACAACCCCGTGGTAGAAAGGGGACAGACTGACACACGTGGTGAAAATGGGGACAAAACTGTCACACAAAGTGGGAGAAAGGACAGCTTCACACAAATTTTGGAAAAGATACAGGTTAACACAAAATGGTGAGAAAGGGGACAAGCTTAACCAATGTGTTGGGGAAAGGTGACAAGCTGTAACAAATTGGTGGAATTGACAGCTTAAAACAAGTGGTGAGAAGGGAAGAGCTTAAAAACAATGTGGGGAGAATGGGGACAGCGTAACCAATTGGGGAGAAGGGGACAGCTGTAACCCAAATGTGGAAATGGTGACAGAGCTGTAACAAAGTGTGAGAATGTGCCAGGAACACAAAGTGTAGAATGGGACAGAGCTTCACCAATTGGGGGAAATGGCGCAGTGAACCAGTGGTGAAATGGTGACAGGGTAACACAATTGGTGAAATGTGACACAGCGTAAAAACCCCCCCGTGGGGAGAATGGGACAAGCTGTCCAAATGTTTAGAAAGGTGACAGAGCTTTTAAAACACTGTGGTAGAATGGTCAGAGCTGTAAAGAATTGGGGGAGAAAGGTGCACTTAACACAAAGGGGGAAATGGTGACAGAGATTAACACAAATGTGGGGGAAAGGTGACAAGGGGTTAAAAACAATTTGAAGGGGGACAACTTAACACAATTGGGGAGAAAGGGGGCGGCTGTCACCCAATGTGGTGAAATTACAGTGTAACACTTGGGGGAGAAAAGGGACAGCTGAACACAATGTGGAGAAGGTGAAGCTTAACACAATTGGAAATGGTGACAGAGCTGTAACACAAGTGGGAGAAGGGGACAGAGCTTAAGACAAATTTGGGGAGAATGGGGGACAGGCTTAAACAAAATTGGGGAAATGGTGACGAGCTTTAAAACAAGTGGTGAGATGGGGACAGACTGTAAACAATTGGGAAATGGACAGCTGCACCAATGGGTTTTAAATAGTGCCACTGTAAAACACTGTGGTGAAATGGGGACAGAGCGTAACACAAAGTGGGAGAATGGTGACAGAGCTGTAAGACAATGGGTAAATGGGGACAGACTGTACACAATGGGGAAAA
>JAFLJL010013791.1:20000-21079 GCA_018398815.1 Conus ventricosus | reverse complement strand
CCGTGTGTGAACGCACGCATAACATCTTGCACACACGTAAAATCCCATCACCAACTTTCGGAAGAGTAGGCCAGTTTGGCCGTTGGTATGGATGACACGTTACACATAGCATGCACCTGCGTGAGAAATGGAAAGAATGAAGGAAGTAAGGAAATCGAGTGATCGATATTGAACGATACTGACTGGATGACACGGGAAACGACTGAATGAAGCGCCAGCTGGCAGCTCTTCAGTCGGCACTACCCTGGTAGGCAGCCGTTGTGTAAACGAGTGTCGCTTGTAAAGCGCTTAGAGCTTGGTCTCTAGCCGAGAATAGGCGCTATATAAGTATTCATCATCATTATTATTATTATTATTATTATCTATTATGTTCCTCTGTCAATATGTGTTACAGTTACAGTGCATTCTTGACCATTGTAGGGGATTCAGTATAATAATGATTATTGCTTCTATCAGTCAGTTTCAAAGTGAGGTGACTGCAGGCGGAAATCCAAACAAACGTACGCCCAGTGTGAGGAGAAAAGTGATTGGTGAGGAGAGAAGTGATTGGTGAGGAGAAAAGTGATTGGTGAGGAGAGAAGTGATTGGTGAGGAGAGAAGTGATTGGTGAGGAGAGAAAGTGATTGGTGAGGAGAGAAGTGATTGGTGAGGAGAGAAGTGATTGGTGAGGAGATAGGTGATGGTGAGGAGAGAAGTGATTGGTGAGGAGAGAAGTGATTGGTGAGGAGATAGGTGATTGGTGAGGAGAGAAGTGATTGGTGAGGAGAGAAGTGATTGGTGAGGAGAGAAGTGATTGGTGAGGAGATAGGTGATTGGTGAGGAGAGAAGTGATTGGTGAGGAGAGAAGTGATTGGTTTGGAGATAGGTGATTGGTGAGGAGATAGGTGATTGGTGAGGAGAGAAGTGATTGGTGAGGAGAGAAGTGATTGGTGAGGAGAGAAGTGATTGGTGAGGAGATAGATGATTGGTGAGGAGAGAAGTGATTGGTGAGGAGAGAAGTGATTGGTGAGGAGAGAAGTGATTGGTGAGGAGAAAAAGTGATTGGTGAGGAGAAAAGTGATTGGTGAGGAGAAAAGTGA
>JAFLJL010013791.1:0-12500 GCA_018398815.1 Conus ventricosus | reverse complement strand
TTGGGGAGGGGGGGGGGGGGGGGGGAATTTAATTCAAGCGTAAAACCTCTTTAACATCATGTGAATATTTGAGATATTGTAGTCTATGTTTTTGAAGCATGTGTTATACCAAACTGTAGCTTTGGCGATGTTTTTTTTTATCCACGTGGAATGCCGTGTTCAGCATTGAAAAAGCTCAATACCTCTGAAAATAGTTGCTCAACATGGTGACATGGTGATATTAGTTCTCATTTTAAAATGGTGGAGGGGACAAGGGAGAGGAGGGGGGGGGGGGGGGGCAGATGGATAAGGGGGATTACACTTTTGGACAATGTATAGATGCAATTATGAGCTTGGGAGTGTTGGTTAATTTTGTTATTTGATAGAGAACTCGTCAAGCCTTTTAACTTATGACCGTCAGGGCCACAGTTTAACACTGTAAAATATTCGAATGCGACCCATTCTATGATGGGGGGGGGGGGGGGGGGGGGGGGGGGAGAGGGGGATCTCTTTCAAATTATTTTTTGGAGGAAAGTCTCTTTAACATCATGTGAATATGTGAGATATTGTAGTCTTTTTTTCAGCATCTGTTATACCAAACTGTTTTTTTTTTTATACACGTTGAATGCCGTGCTCAGCATTGAAAAAAGCCAATACCTCTGAAAATAGTTGCTCAACGTGATACAGGGTGATATTAGTTTTCATTTCATGATGGTGGAGAGGACCCGGTAGCGTGTGTGTGTGTGTGTGTGTGTGTGTGTGTGTGTGTGTGTGTTGTGTGTGTGTGTGTGTGTGTGTTGTGCGTGCGCGTGTGTGTGTGCGTGCGTGTGTGTGTGTGTGTGTTGTTGACAGGATAATGTACCATGTTAATAAAGTTCGACCCAATTTTAGGGGCTGGCATGTACATGGCAATGAACATTTCCATGTGACTTGATGCTTAACGATAACCAGAAGCAGATTTTACGTCTGTGAGTCAGTGACGGCGGAAGATATTTTGATTGGGGTGGGTAGGGGATAGGAGGTGGGGTGGGGGTGGGGGTGGGGCGGTGGGGTGGGGGGGTGGGGGGTGGGCTAAGCCTTAAGTGAGAAGAACAGGATTGGCGTTGAGGGTGAGATGTACGTCCTGTCGGCCTGGGGCCCCTTAAGGACAAAACAGGATTGCAATCGTCCTCATTTTTATAACAGCGAGGTGAAGAGGGGGGGGGGGGGGGGGGGGGGGGCTCTCATCTTCCAAAGTTTCATAGATGATGAGAAAGGAGGAAGGGGTGTCTACAATTCTTGTAAAAGGAGGGGATGGGGTAGGGGTGAGTGGGGAGTTTCATAGATGATGAGAAAGGAGGAAGGGGTGTCTACAATTCTTGTAAAAGGAGGGGATGGGGTAGGGGTGAGTGGGGGTGGGAAGGGCTTTCATTTTCTCAAGTTTTAGGGGTGGGGGTGGGGGTGTTCTCCATCTTCCAAATTCGTGTGAAAGAGAGGGGAGGGGGGGGGGGGGGGGAATGTGGGACCGGAATAGCTCAGTTGGTAGAGCGCCTGACTCGTAATCTTGGTGATCCTGGGGTTGCGGGTTCGAAACGCCCCGTTTCGGTACAGGGGGATTTTTCCTCGGAGTTAACATTGGTTCTGACTCCATTTCCCATACAGTCCTTCGAATGAGACTATAAACCGAGGTTCCGTGTGTGAACGCATGCATAACATCTTGCACACACGTAAATCCCATCACCAACTTTCGGAAGAGTAGGCCAGTTTGGCCGTTGGTATGGATGACACGTTACACATAGCATGCACTCTGCGTGAGAAATGGAGGAAAGAATGAAGGAAGTAAGGAAAATGAGTGATCGATATTGAACGATACTGAATGGATGACACGGGAAACGACTGAATGAAGCGCCAGCTGGCAGCTCTTTAGTCGGCACTACCAGGTAGGCAGCCGTTGTGTAAACGAGTGTGGATTGTAAAGCGCTTAGAGCTTGGTCTCTAGCCGAGAATAGGCGCTATATAAGTATTCATTATTATTATTATTACAGAGGCGCACCTTATCAAACCGGCCATATATTGAGGCTTCAGTGACTGGAATAGGGCAAAAGATAATCTCCCCCACCCCCTCTTCTCTCTCCCCCCCAGTCTATTCATTGAGGACTAGGGGTGGGTGGTGGGTGGGTGGGGTGGGGGGTCGTATGTTTAAGGTGATGGTTATGAATTGTATGGGTACATGAACAGTTTTGCGGCTTTCTTTGTTCTTTTTTGTGGTTGTTTTTTGACTTGTAATCTGCGTGTATTCTAGGTGTATGGGTTGTTTATTATGAATTTTTGTTTACATTATGTAATGTTTATTGAATCTTTGAAGTCACATATGAATTCCCTTGTGGATTAATAAAGCGTAGTTAAATTCAAATTTCCTTATGGATGAATAAAGTGTGACTGACTTAAAATTTCCTTACGGGATTACTACTAGTGTAATTGTATTGAATTCGAGTGAATGGACGGGTGGGGGGAGGGGGTAAGGAATTGCCCCTCCTGGTTCAACTGATTCCGAGGCCACTGTGAGTAGTAAACAATACAGCCCCAAGGACAGTGGAACACTTCTTGCAGGACTGTCCCACACATGAAAAGCTGAGGGCAGAGACCTGGCCTGCCAACACACCGATGAGGGAAAAGCTTTATGGATCACTGGAGGGCCTCCGCCGTACAGCAACCTTCGTCAGTGCCTTGGGGTTCCTGTCGGAGTGAACGAAGAAGAAGAAGAAGAAGAAGAAGGAGAAGAAGAAGAAGAAGAAAAGAAGAAGAAGAAGAAGAAGAGGTAAACGGATGTCCATGCGTCCGATGCAAATGTAGTAGAAGGAAAAGAGCTTTCTTTTTTGTTTTTGTTTTTGTTTTTTGATTTTTGTAATGGAACAATCATGGCATGTCAAACTTACAGGTAAGACAAACAAATGTTTCCATCGTGTTCCTTGGTAGGATTTTGCGACATTTTGTTGGTATTCCTCAGGGGAAATGTCCAGCTAGTGCGTTTAAGAGAACACACACACACACGCGCGCGGCGCGCGTGCGTGCATGCGTGCGCACGTATACAGACACACGTACGCATACACACTCACGCACGCGCATACCTACACACACACCACACACACACATATGCACACGCACATGCACACACACACACACACAACACACACACACACACACACACACACGCACGCACGCACGCACGCACGCACGCACACACAACACACACACACACACACACACACACACACGCACGCACACACGTCTCACTGTGTATAGATAGACGGATAGATAGATAGATGGTAAGATAGATACATAGATAAAAATATAAAGAATGAAAACGAGCAGTATTTTTGTGTGTTTTTTTACGAGATTTATACACGCTTTTCAGATCAGGGTACAATCATCACAGTCCTGAAGAAGCTGTGTATCAGCGAAATCCTGGTGTAAAGAGAGAGAGAGAGAGAGAGAGAGAGAGAGACAGAGAGAGAGAGAGAGAGAGAGAGAGAGATTTTGTGTATAATGTTCTAAGTATGCTTTGTGAACTATGCATTCAAAACGCCTTGTTCAACCAACTGTTTTAAAAAAATGCACAATCGAGTTTTAACAGGACATACTGATGCACATGTTTTGAAGGGGAACACCTTGCTCATTTAGAGGACATACTGATGCACATGTTTTGAAGGGGAACACCTTGCTCATTTAGAGGACATACTGATGCACATGTTTTGAAGGGGAACACCTTGCTCATTTAGAGGACATACTGATGCACATGTTTTGAAGGGGAACACTTTGCTCATTTAGAGGACATACTGATGCACATGTTTTGAAGGGGAACACCCTGCTCATTTAGAGGACATACTGATGCACGGAACATTTTGCTCTTTAGAGGACAACTGTGCACATGTTTTAAAGGGGAACACTTTGCTCTTTAGAGGCCCATACTGATGCAATGTTTTGAAGGGGAAGCCTTGCTCATTTAGCACAAATCGTTTTTTGATGTGTCAGGTCAGGTTATATGGGAAAGGTTGAAACATCCCCTATTGGAGGATGTCTCTTTGTTTTTCTGCGTGCTTTTGTTTCATTTTCCCAGGGATTATTGTTGTGAGAGAGGATTTGTGTGTTGTGGGTCCCGGGGGAAAGGGGAAGAGTTTATTTCTCAAGGGGAATTTTCTTGCACTTCCCCTACCCCTCCTTACTAGTGGTGGAAGGAAAAAACTTTCCGGTTTTAGTTCAAAGAAGTTTTTTTTTAAATTCCCGGGGGGACTGGGAAAAAATATGGACAGTGGCTTGGAATTTTTTTCAATGGGTTGTACTATAGAAGTATTGTATCTCCGGAGACAAAATTTGAAGAGGGGTTCAAAATTAACATTTGATTGACCAAAAACTACACAAGTTAAGTGCCTTTCACCAATAACTTTTATTTTTACACAGGGGGTTTATATTGGTTGTCAACTTTCTGAATATAGGGTTTTAAGTTCAGGGATGAAGGGGGGGTCCCCACCCCACTTTCTGCTTCCCAGTGGCAAATTTGGGGCCATTAGGGTTTCTTGTCTAAATACACTAAATGTTTTGGGTTTATTACAATCCCTTCTCTTGAAATCCCCGTGTTGTGCCAAAAGGGGGGGAATCTGCGGCTTTCCCTAGTAAAAAGTGAGGGCAAGGGGGTTTTTGGATTGGTCAGGTGGAACTAATTGTTTTGTTTGGGAAGGGTTAATTTTTCCCCTGGGTTTCGACGGTGGGTGAGAGGGGGGACCAGGATTCTCCAGGCCCCGTTTGCAAAAAAGGAACTTGGTTTAGGTGGGAATCTGTGGTGGTTTGTCAAGTGCCACTTTCCCCGGGTTTTTATTTCCCAAAAAGGTTGGTCAAGAAAAATACCAGGGTGGTTTGTTTAAAAAATCTTTAACTCATTTTTTTTAAAACAAAGTTAGTTAAAAAGGGTAGGGGCCCTAATACATTTACTGTTTCAGCCCTTTAATCTTATATTTCTTAGGAAAAATTTCCCGACTGGCCCCTTTAAAACCCAAGAAAATTTTGGTTGAAAAATTTATACAAAAATTTTTCCAAAAAACCCCCCTTTTAAAAATAGGACCCCTTTTTTTCAGAACTTCTTTTTTTCAGGGCCACATTAATATTTTTTTTATTTAAAAGACGAATCTACTAAAATCTAAACAAAGAAAAGGTTTTAATTAAAAAAAATTAACCCATGGGAGAGGTTTTCAATGATGGAAGAAACCCCTACCGAATTCATTCTCTTTTTTATCTTTTGTTTTGTAAAAAGTTAAAAGTTTAAAACCCCGTCATAAAATTTTATTCTTGATTAAAAATTTTAAACAATTTAAAACCTTTTTTCCAGGGAAAAAAAGTAAAGAGGAGAAGAGGTACCGGTTTCCCCACGCCTTTCCAAAACCTTTTGCCCTTTGGGTTTGGGCTCCGGAATCGGGGGCAGTAAATTTGCCCCCGGGTGGATATTTTGGACAAATTTTCGGTTCGTTTTTTGAAAACAATGTAAATGGGGGGGGGAGGGGGGGAAGTTTTACTGTCCCCCGAAAAGTTTGAAAAAATGGACCCACCCGGCTCGCGGCCCCCGTTTTTTTATGGTGGATAGAGTTTAGTGAGCCCCGCATTTCGCCGGCCGCTGTAGTTTGAGGGGGGGGGGGGGGGGGGGGGGGGGGGGGGGGGGTGGGGTGGTGGGGAGGGAGCGGCAACAGCCTTTGTGTCGCGGGTTGGGTGGAGGGGGGGGGGGAAGGGGGAGGAAACAGGGCAGGGCGTCCCCCTTTTTTTGGGGATGAAAGGGGAAGGGGGGTGGGGGAAGTGAGGGGAAAGGGTGGGGGGGGGGGGGGGGGAAAACAACCGGGGGGGGGGGGGGAAGGGGGGGGGAAAAAAGGGGTGGTTTTTTGGGGTTTTTTTTTGGGGGGTTAAGTAAAGGGGGGGGGGGGGGGGGGGGGGGGGGGGGGGGGTTGAAGAGGAGAGGGGGCTTAGATTTAAAAATCTGTCTTTTTTTTTTTTTTTTTGGGTTTTTGGGGGTTTTTTGTGGGACGATGGATGGTTTTGTAAAGCGTATCGTCCCATAGGCCCCCCCCCCCCCCCCCCCCCCCCCCCGAAAAAAGATTCTCTTGAGAGAAAAGTCCTGTTGACAATCAGTCTGATCGTGGTCATTAGTTTTCGGCACTAGCTCTGGAGTCCCCAAAGACCCGTGGAGCCTCAAAATACATTTTTGGGGGCTCCGGTTGGCCTGGGGAGAATCCCCCCCTTGGTGGTGACCGTGTTGGCCGGGGGGCGGGAAATCGACTTATTTCTTTTTGCCCCCTCCCATCCCTGACCAATAGTCTGTTCATCCCCCATTAAAGGTTGCCCCCCATTGATTTTCCTGGCACCAGAGTGAGTCCCATTTCCCAGCTCGGGTCGGTGTGGCCCCGGGGGGAAACAAGTTGTGAGGATTTTATTTGCCTAGATAAAAAAAGACCGTTCCGCCTAAAAAAATTCCCCCCTTCGGTGGGGTGAGGGTGTGGCGCTCCCTCGGGAAAGCATGCAGCTAATGGGGTCAGCTCCGAGCTGTTTCATCTTTTTTTAGGGGTTTGAAGGCTTTGGTGTCTTCACCTGCAGTGTGGTACAATGACAGGTTGTAAAAAAAATTTTTTAAAAAAAAAAAAAATTTTTTATGGTTTTTTATTTATTGGTTTAGTTGAAATAGAGGTGCATTATTTTTTTGCAGGTTTAAGTGCACCAAAATGGTATAAAAATTTTGATAGCTGATGCAGACTGTCACCCCGTGCACGGGTTTTGAGGGGAGATGCATGGTTCTCGTGCTTTTTTTTTAAAAACGGGTGGCTTGAAGTTTGTATGTGTGGCCGGTCGATGTTGAGCTGTTGCTGGACAGCCCGAGAGAGAGAGCGTGCGCTTTTGCTGTGCAGCCCGAAAAGAGGTAAGACGCTAGTAAGCCCTGGGGAGGGGGGCCCCGGGTAATTTGAAGCTTAGTGTTTTTTAATTATAAATTTCTTTTTCTTTACAGCTGTTTTTTGTTTATGGTTTATGAATTTGTATTACGAGGGAATATGTTTGACAAGTATATTAAAATTATTTTTTCCCTTTGTTTTATGATTCGAGATGGTTGAGGCCTGTGAGGAGACAAGTGTTGTTATATATTAAAATGTTGTCTTGTTGTTGAATAAATTGGAAAAAAATTTATTTTTCTATTTTATTCGGATTCCCCGGGGTGGAGAGAAAAAGGAAATGGTGGTTATTTTTTCAGGTGGAGCGAAGCTGTAGTTAAATTATTATTAAAGTGTTAGGAACTGGGATGGTAATGGTGGGCCCCGATTTGTTTGTAGAGGTGGCTGCCCCGCTAGGGGGGTGAAGAAGCTGGAGGAGCTCCTGCCTTAGACGTTTGGGGGCTGCCGGTTGGAAGACTTTACAGAGGGCTGCTCCGCTACGGGAGTGAAAAAAAGTGGAGGGCCCCCTGCCGTGGCGTTTGAGGCTGCCGGTTGTGAAGACATACAGAGGGAAGGCCCCGGGCTACGTTTGTTAGCGTGGAGCCAGACCCAGGTTGGGGTGTTGACGTCGTCCTGGTGAATTACAGGGGGAGGGGCGACGGGGAAAAGATTTGGGGGAGAATTTTTCGGTGGATTTGAACTGAGGGAAAAACCCTTTTAAAAGACTACCCCCCATTCTTTTCTGTTCTACCCCTGGGAAATTCTGAGGTAGAATTTTCTTAGTAATTCATTAAAAAAGGGGTGATTTTTTTCAAAAGTCTAGGTGTTTTTCCCTGGGTAAAACGCGTATGGGAAAGTTTTGTGTGTTATGTGAGAATTTATTTCTGTCTCGTTGTGCTTTACAGTGGGGACCCCCAAACCCAGGGTTAGGGTTTGTTTAATTTTGCGCACGTAATTTTATTTAAAGTTTTATTTTTTATTTTTGTAATTTTAAACCCGTCTCCCGTTTTACGGGGACATATGTGTAAAAAAGTTTTTCTGTAGTGTCGAGGGGTTGTGTTCATTTCCTTCCTTTGTTACTGTCTATCTCTCTGGCTCCCCCGTTTGATTGTGTCTTTCTTCTTTAATACTTTTATATGTTTTGTTTATGTGTAAAAACCACCCCCTTTTAGTGTGGGTATTTTTTTATTTTTTGTAAGTTGTTTTTTATAGTTTGTGGTGTAAATTTTTTTTGTGGTTTTGTTTGATTAGAGTAGATTTCTTTTTCTCTTCCATTGTTTTGTTATTCATTTTTTTTGTGTGGACTTATGATTTAGACATTTTTTGTGTGCTTAAACAAATTTGTACTAAAAAGTAATTTTGTTAACATTGTGTTTTTTGGTGACATAAAATTTTTTTAATTTTTTTAAGAATTTTGTACACTATTTTCAAACATGGACCGGAAATTTTAAAATTTGCGTTGTAACCTACAGGTAAAAGAGTTAGGGTTGGCTGGTCCGAACGTAAAGATTTTGTGGAAAATACTTGGAAAGAAAGAGAAAAACACACCAAAAAACTTGAATTTTGCCCCCCTAAAAAAAAAAAAGAACAAAGAGGCTTGGCGCTAAACGGAAGGGGGAAAAGGATGAGAGCTAAAATGGATAGAGAGGAGAAAGAAAGACTGGCTCAGGTGGTAGAGAGGAGAAAGAAAGTGGCTCAGGTGGATAGGAGGAGAAAAAAAGTGGCTCAGGTGGATAGGAGGAGAAAGACAGGTTGGCTCAGATGCTAAAGAAGAGAGAGATGCAGCTGAAAGAGAAAACGAAAGACAGGCTCAGAAGCTAAAGAAGGAGATGTAGCTGAAAGAGTAGTAAAGAGAGAGAGATGCAGCTGAAAGGAAAACGAAAGACAGGCTCAGATAGTAAAGAAGAGAGAGATGCAGCTGAAAGAGAAAAGGGACTTGTCAATTTGCTTTTGGGGGGAATAGTAAGAGAGAAAAAAAGATTGGCTCAGTTTCAGGTGATAAAGAACAAGGTGAAAAAGAGTTGATGCGATTGAAATTTGAAAAAAGAAACTCAAAGAAACAGGAAAGGATAGAGGAATGGTGTTACAGAAAGAAATTGTGAACTTGAAAATTTGAGGAGGGGATTAAGTTTTCTGCGAAGTAAACATGGCGGGGGATAGAAAAATGGTTCTCGTTGGTACTAAAACATCGTTATCTAAAATGCCTTTTTTTTAAGAAACTAAGGATGTATGGGGTCTACTATTTCGTTTTGAACATTTGCTGGAATGTGAAAAGGGTTTAAAAGGAGTGGGGTTGTTTTTGGGTGACATTTAAAAGGGAGTGCGTTGTCTTTGTATCATATCTGTGTGCAAGTGGCCCGTAGAATATAAAATAAAAAAAGCTTTGCTTGCAAAATTTCAGTGTACAAAAAAATGGGTACAGAGATAATTTAGAAATTCTAAACCCGAGAAAAAGAATCTTTTGTGTTTTGCCACTCGTTTCACACATTTTTTGATCGTTTGGGGGGAAATTTCGATATAAATTTGTCATAGAATGTCTTCGTGTTTCTATTGTGTGAACAAATTTTGTTTCTGGAGCAAAGAATGGAAAATTTTTCTACGTGAACGTAGTTTGAAAAAATGTGCTGCTTTAGAAGCGGCAGAAAGCTACCGTTTGGCTCTCCAAAATAAGTTTGTCAGTGGGAACAAGTTTTTGGGTTGGCATGTCTACTTCAAATGGACAAAAGGGAAAACACAGCAGGGGTTACCAGGGAAAGGTTTTTTCCCCCTTCCAAACTTCCCTTCCAAAACCCACGTCCCCGTACCCTCTGCTCAAAAAAGCGTTTTCTGATCGTGGTGGCAAAAATTTGGTTCAGAGGTCGTGGTGGTCGCAGAGGAATGGTCGGGAGTTTGTATGCAAGGATTTGTGAGATGTTTTGAATGTGGGGGTAAAAGGTCATACAGAGGGGAAAGTCAACATTTCAGAGAAGGCACGTTTTCAAACTCCAAAACAGCACAAAAGAAGTTTGGGTTGTTTCTTTGCGTTTTTGGGTTCTGTGGATGCGGGTGCTGTGTTTTCGTTGACTTCAGAGTTTGGGTTTCCCTTTCCCCCTTTTTGATGGAAAAGTGAAAAGGGTTTTAGGGGTCGTTTACGTGATTCGGTGCAAAAAAACTGCAGGAGTTTGGAGGTCACTTGTTCGTCCAGATCAGTATGTGGGAAAAAACGCAGAAAAGGGTTCTTTTGGTGGAAATATGAGGGTTTCCCGTCGCCCGTGGAGGTGGATACGGTTTTTTTCAGGTTCTCTGTTATGTGTGTCATAGATGGCCCATCGAAATCTCATTTTGGGGAAATTTTTAGGGTTATCCCCTTTCAGGTTCATCATGAATATATTTTCCCCTTCACTCTGGGCAACGCAGAAGAGGCAGAAAAGAAGGGAAAAGGTCCCTACGATTTTGAAGTATTGCTTGTTTTTCGTTGACGGGGGGCAAAAAGGAGAATTTTGCATCAAAAAGCTGAAACACTTTCACAGGCGAGAAGGTTTGATGCTGTTGTGAGTGTGAAAGGTTGACACAACCATTTCAGGACATTCTACCCTCATACGTTTTTTCCTAAAAAAGGGTTTAATGTTGAAACTGATGGTAACTGTGTGTGACGGTCACGAGTGAATGTTCCAGTGAGAGGTTTAGTTGTGTTTTTTTCCTTTGTTTACATGTGTGAACATTTTTCGAAAAATACCTACTTTGGAACTTATACTTGTGAGAGTGCTCGACGTTCATTCTCTAACAAGTTGTCGGTGAAGAAAAAAGAGGGGTTGCGAAAACTAGGGAGATATCTTGGGGGAAAGGGCATTTGTTCCCAGAAGATCATCGCCCCTTTTACTTACTCCAGTTTGTGTTTTCAAAAAAAAAAGCAAGGATTATGAGGTGGTCCCCGTATTGCAGGAGTACAAGTTCACTGTTATCCCCTTTTTGGTATGCAAAATCTGTTTGCAATTTTTGCCCTTGAGAAAATGAAAGCGATGTTTTTGGGTTTTTTTTTTGTGACAGTTTGCAATATGACCTGTGGTATGCTATTGTATAGTTTTACTGTGATTACTGTTGCGTGTTGGATCACGTCAAAATTTTTTTGGATACTCTCAAAGTCAATTTTGCTTTTTTTTGTTTCATTGTGTTTATCCCGGATGAGAATTTTAAGGGGATTTTTGAAAAAATTGTTTCTATGATAAAAATTTGAGGTAGTGAATTAAGATAATTTTGTCTTGGTGATATTTTCATTTTTTTAGATGTGTACCTCTGGGTTTTTTTTTGGTTTTAAAAACGCTTGTGCGTCTTTTTTGTAAGGGGGGGGGGGGGGGGGGGGGGGTACTGTAAAGAAAAAGTTTTAATTTTTTTTTATGGTTTTTATTTTTTTGTGTTTGTATGAAATAGAGGTGCATTTTTTTTTTGCAGTGTATAAGTGCACCCAACTGGTTAAAAGTTTGATATGTGATGCAGAATGTCTAGCCCGTGCACAGGTTTTAGGGGGGGAGATGATGGTTCTGTGCAGTTTTTTTTAAAGGGTGAGTTGAAGTTTGATGTGTGGCCGGTCGATGTTGAGCTGTCGCTGTGACAGACGAGAGGAGGCGTGCGCTGTTGCTTGACAGACCGGGGAGAGCGTAGCGCTGTAAGTCCTGGGGGGAGAGAGGCCCGGGTAAGTTTAAGATTTTGTTTGTTATTTAAAATTTATTTTTTTACGCTTGTTTTTGTTTATGGTTTTGAATAGTATTACGACGAATATGTTTGACAAGTATATTAAAATTATTCTTTCCATTGTTTTATAGATTCGAGATGGTTCGAGGCCGTGTGAGGAGACAAGCTGTTGTTTATATATTAAAACTGTTGTCTTGTTTGTTGAATAAATTGGAAATAATATTATCTATTTCTATTTTATCTCAGGAATTGCCGGGGTGGAGAGAGAAGGAAATGGTGGTTAGTTTTTCAGGTGGAGACGAAGCTGATAGTTAAATTATTATTGAAGTGTTAGGAACTGGGATGGTAATGGTGGTGTTCCCAGACTTTGTTTGTAGAGGTGGCATGCTCCGCTACGGGAGTGAAGAAGCTGGAGGAGCTCCCTGCCGTAGACGTTTGAGGCTGCACCGGTTGTGAAGACGTACAGATGGCATGCTCCGCTACGGGAGTGAAGAAGCTGGAGGAGCTCCCTGCCGTAGGCGTTTGAGGCTGCACCGGTTGTGAAGACATACAGAGGGAAGGTCCCGGGCTACGTTTGTCTAGTCGTGGAGCCAGACCCAGGTTGGGGTCGTTGACGTCGTCCCTGGTGAACTACAGGGGAGAGAGGCGACGAGGAAAGACTTGGGAGAATCTTTCGGTGGATTTGAAGCTGAGTGAAAAACCTTTTAAGACTATCCCCATTCTTTTCTGTTCTACACCTCGGAATTCTGAGTGTAGAAATTTCTTAGTAATTCAATAAAGAAGGGGTGGTATTTTTTTCAAAAGTCTAGGTGTTATATCCCTGGGTAAGAACGCGTATGGAGTAAGATTGTGTGTTATGTGAGATATTTATTTCTGTCTCGTCTGTGCTTTACACAGGTTCGGACGGTTTCCGAGAGT
>JAFLJL010013790.1:35562-81151 GCA_018398815.1 Conus ventricosus | reverse complement strand
GAGGGCCCCTTTAAACAAAAAACAAACTGTGTTCTTAACGTTCCAATGACATAGACGGTAATTATAGGATTGGGTTGGGAAATTTGTGGTTAACATATCTGAAAAAGATAAGAATAACTGGATTTAATGTTAATGACGAACAAGGCAATCATAAAAACATTTATTAAAAATACCCGATGGCTACTACAACTTTGTTCTTAAGAGAATACTTAGCGAATTTGGCATATTGTTAAAAATTAATGAGGCAAATCTTATAATTACTATAAATTTCCAGAACTTAAAGAAAAAGGGGATATGTTTTTCCAAGAAGCCTGCTCGAATTTTGGGCTTTTATAATAGTGGTGAAACACATAGCTTCAGCACACACGGCCTTGTAGAATGGGGCATTTATGAGTTTAAAGTAATAGACCGTCTGATTTTCTCGTGAACCCAATGTTGTATGTTCATTACAACAGTTAAGAACGTGTGCTAATCTGTTTGCTGGCTTCTCCATCTACAGTTTTAAAGGTTTTGCTACCAACTAGGGCGGGTTTTGCGATTATCAGTTAACAGGTTTGACGGAACAGTGAATTTAAAGAATTAATTAGCGTAGATATAAATTCATTGGATGTAAAAATAACCCTAACCAAGATGGAAAGCCAGTTGTTTGTTCTGATTTATTACATAGATTGGAAGTAGAAGAGCGTATTAGAAGAGTAAGAAGAACTCAGTCCCGCGGGCGTTAATTTGTATGTGTCTGGTGAGAATGTAAATATGTTGTTCACGATCACCCATGTTATTCTGCACGGAAACCCCCGTTTCAATGTGCTAAATACGTCAGTATTTGATGGTTTTGAGGTGTTAATTTTAGTTGTAAAACAGGTGTTAAATTTAGTCAAAACTGACATGTGATGGACGTGATTTGTATGTGAAAATGGGGGTTTTCGGGCAGAATCACATGGGTGGTCCGTGAACGAACATATTTACATTCTCTACAGACCTTGGATATTACTTATGTCACGTCACATTATTAATTATTGCATCACTTACGTCATATTGCAATTATGAATTCCACGCGTCACTTCTGTCACATAGTAAGGTAAGGTAATGTTGCTTATAGCCCAGCCAACCGCACATTCTGTTACATGGGAAACTCTTTTAAACATATATCATAAGGTACTTTCTGCATTGTTTCTGTCCAGTCACATTACTATAAGTTTGTCAATTTCCATCACGCTACGTTATTAAACTCTGTGCACTTTTGACCATGAAATAAGATGAACATTGAGAAAGAGAGGAAAGAGAGAGAGAGAAGAGAGAGAGAGGAGAGAGAGAGAGAGAGAGAGAGAGAGAGAGAAGAGAGAGAGAGAGAGAGAGAGAGAAGAGAGAGAGAGAGAGAGAGAGAGAGAGAGAGAGTGAAGTGACAATTGCCAGCCACACCATCCTCTACAACCCCCCCCCCTTCCCCCCTCTGTCTGTCTGTCTGTCTGTCTGTATGTCTCTCTCTCTCTCCTCTCTCTCTCTCTCTCTCTCTCTCTCTCTCTCTCTCTCTCTCTCCTGTCTTATAAACAACAATTTAAGATTTTTAATCTTCTTGAAATTTTCTGTCTCACCCCCACACCCCTGCCCTTCTCTGCTCCCTCTTCATATTCTGCCAGGGCTGTCCTTTCAAGTAAGCTGAATGCACAGGACTGGCAGCAATGGGACAGAGAACTTTCAACGTCGTTGCCGTATGCACCCAGAAAAGCGTAACATTAAACCTGTGCAAGGTCTTAGAAGTTACCACTGCAAAAAGTAACTGATTACAATGCTCTCAAACAAACACTCTTCACCCGGTAGAACGACAGCTGAGGCATACTGAAACAAATTATGGAACTCGCGGGTGTAGCAGGGGAGGAAATTTTGCAGTCGTTCACAGATAGGTTTGTGACTTATCTTCAAAAATGGTTATCATTGTCACACCAAGAACAGACATTTAACGAACGACTGCCCTCACCCTGTGTGAGGACTGCGTACACAATGTCCACTGACCTATAAACTTCATGTAGGAACATTCTGCTTCAACGCTGGCTGCAAGCAGATAGGTCACCACCGTCATGATGAGGCAAATTCTCAAAAATGAAAGCACGCCCAAACACAATAGGGATTCGAACCCCTCACAGTAACCGCAGTCACAAAACCAAAACCCCACACCAAGTGGAAAGTACTTGGTGAAAAACCCAAAGGGGAATACCACAAGGTGCAAATTTAACCCATGTGGGCCAAAGCAGTGTACAGAAGCTTTTTCTGCAGGCACTGCAAAATGAATTCCCACAACACAGCGACTGCAGAACGTTCTTCAAACCAAGACTCCAACAATTGCCACACAACAGCTAGTGTCTACCTCTAAAGGCGGTGCTGCACAATCTATGGTACACAACATCACCACGCCACCCATCCTTGACAAATTTTAGTCAACAACACACCACCACATGTAGGGTATTACACAGGTTTTGTCATATGACGCAATAGTGAGAGCATCACTGTGATCCAACTGCTCTCACAGGGAGACTGTACCATTACAAGGAGGTGATCTGACTCTGCAACCATGCAAACTTGCTGATAGAAAACAATCACATTGGACAGTATTTTTTTTAAAAGGTAAGATCAAAGCAGCAGTTATAGGCAATCCAATCAATGATCTCAATCCTAGGGTGCCATTATGTTACCCTTGGAGTCAACCTCATCCTGAAATTGTAACCACAATTCAGACGAGGGCTCCAAACAACTAAGTCCTTTCCCCCCAAGGGATGAAAAGGGCTCAGCTGACGACCTGACATCAACAACGGCAGTGCAAAGCTTATCACCCTTTCCCCACAAGGGTGACTTCTCAACGTGCAGTGCAAAGCTTATCACCCTCCTCACAAGGGTGACTTTCTCAACGTGCAGTGCAAAGCTTATCACCCTCCTCACAAGGGTGACTTTCTCAAAGTGCAGTGCAAAGCTTATCACCCTCCCTCACAAGGGTGACTTTCTCAACGTGCAGTGCAAAGCTTATCACCCTCCTCACAAGGGTGACTTTCTCAGGCGAAATGGTCTTTTGTACCACCAGACTGGTGAGACCATGCACAGCTTGTGGTCTTGGGTCCACCGGGCCAGAGTACTGGAAGTGGACATACACTCCACTCCCAAAGGCCATTTGGGGGTAGGGCCTACCACTCAATGCGTGATAATCAGGCCCACCAATCAATGGGTGACAAATCAGTACTGTTGGCCAGAGATGGCAGAGGACAAACAAGTGCTAAAAGTTGATTCCTGCCCCCTGTGCCAAAACCTTCACCCAGTCAGAGGGCCCAATCTTCCCTGGATGCTCCTGACAAACCAGCCACGATCAGACAAAGGCCCCTTTGGTGTCTTATGAGCCCACAACTAGTGCCAAGTTGATAAAAGGACCAAAGTCGGTGCTGGCTGTCAAATAGAAGCGAGAAAACGCTTTTTAGGAGGTCTGTGTGATGCGACAGTTGCCAGTCACACCATCCTTTACACACACACACACCCACACCTCTCACTCCCCTTATCACCTCTCTCTCTCTCCCCTCTCTCTCTCTCTTACAAATGGCAATTAAAAATTCTAATCTAGGTCAAACTTCAGTCTCCCCCACCCCCGTCCCCATCCCCCCCCCCCCACACACACACACTCTGCCCCCCTCCTTGCAGTCTACCAGGGGGTTTCCCTTTCAAGTAAGCCAAATGCACAGCACGGGAACAAAGGGACGGAGAGAAGGTAAATTCTTCGTTCAAGCTCACCCATGTTTTTTTTGTACAAAACCCCCCCTTTTCACATACAAATTTACGTCCATCTCATGTCATTTTGGGCCAAAACAACACCTGTTTTTAAAACAAAATTAACACGCCAAAAAAATGCAAAAATCGACGTAATCGTTACTTTAAAATGGGGCTTACGTGCAAGATAAGATTGGGGATTGTGAACAAAGATATTTACATTCTCTCCAGGGACATAGAATCAACTAAACATTTTAACTATATATGCTGGCAAACCCCCACCTCAGACTGGCCCCTAATAATATTGATATGTATTGTTGCCTGCGGCGTTAAGTGAGCGAGCAATGCAACCAAAACCGGTTTGACAAGTTGCATGTGCTGCTTTTGTTCATAGACACCGCAAAATCAATAAATTGGCGTTACTGTCACGACAATGGACTGCTGCATTGCGACACAGGTACTGCCATTATTAATCATCACGTGATGGGGCGGAGCTGTCACGTGTGCACGTTCAACCAATTGACAGGGGGTATGACGTCATATCTGCCCGGGGGCCAAACACAACCGCTGGGTCGCCATCATTTCTGGTCGGGGTGCTTATATGTGAAGACGAGACGTGTTTTAGCGTTGCTCTGAACAAAAAAATGGCTGGAGTTGAGTCTGGAAGCCGGTTCGTCTTCACAAGACTTCCAGCACCACCAACAAATTAGAACGCGCATATTTACATTCTTTTAAGTTAAGAACTTGAGGTGATTTTGAAGTGATTTTGGGGTGACTTGGGACGACTTGAGGCGAGGTGCCAAGCGTGCTAAAGCGGGTGGAGGTGTCAGGGAATGTTAAGAGTGGTCCTACTAGTTCCACTTGACATCCGCAATACGCTCTGCCAGCCAATCAATACTACTGTTGTCAGAGATAGAGTGGCCCTACCAGTTCCACTTGACATCTGCAACGAGCCCTGCTAACCAATCAATACTACTGTTGTCAGAGAGCGGAAAATAAGCCTCAGCAGCCTATTGATTGTTTGGCAGCGTGATTGCAGTGTGTGCGTTACAGGCACATGCCACCGGCTTACTTATTTTTTTAATTATTGTTTTTATTTGAGTAAACCCACTAACTAGGGACATAAAAATTAAGGGTTTACAGTACGCTCTTCTACTTCCAGCGCTATTAACGTCCGCGGGACTGAGCCCTTACTACTCTTCTAATATGCTCTTCTACCTCAAGCACCATTAATAAATTGGAACAAATAACTGGATTTCCGTCTTGATTAGCTATTTTTACATCCAATGAATTTATAGACCCCTCAATTAATTCTTTAAAATTGGCTGTTTTCGTCAAAACTATATAACTGATAATCGCAAAACCCTGCCTTAATTGACGGCAGTGCTCGTAGAACTGTAGATGGATAGCCGTTAAACAAATTAGCATTTGTTTTTAACTGTTGTAAATGAACATACAAAATTGCGTTTACAAGAAAATCAGAAGGTTTATTTCCTTCAAATTGATAAGCATCTTCTCTTGTACTAAATTTATAAGATCTGTCACTATTGTGGAAGCCCAAGATTTTAGCCAGGCCTTTAGGGAAAGTGTACTCTCTTCTTTCTTCTAGTGGGAAATGTATAGTAATTCTGAGGTTTGCTTCGTTAATTGTTAACAATATGCCAAATCTGCTAAGTACCTCTTTTAAAGAACAAAAGTTGTAATAACCTTCTGGTATTTGTATATGAGTTATTTGATTGCCTTGTTCGTCATTAACATTGATCCAGTTATTCTGAGTCCCTTCAGATATGTTAACCCATTTTACTTTAAAGCCAATTTCTTTAAGGGCAATCCTACAACCCCCGCGCCTATTGTCAATTGGGTACGTTAAGAACACACGCTCGTTTTGCTTGGTTATATAGATGTACATCTTTTTTTATAACTATTTAAAAAACTAATTTAAAAAATGGTAGCTTTTAAATATATTGAAAATGCTACTTACGATGTAGGAGCGTTTATAACCCCAAATCTTTGGACTTCAACAATTTAACCATTGCAGTAGATGGATCATACGGCTTCCAAGTCAGACTTGTAAATCCGCTAACTAAATATTTAAACCCACCAATAAAGAGCGACAGAGTGCCATCAGCATGGGCATCCCACCCTATGGTTTTTTTTCAGAATCAGTTAAATTTTGCCATTTTCTGCGCAACTACTGGCTGTGGTGTTTCATATACAAACCATTTAAACCATCCCAATCTTTTAGTAAGGTCAGTATATAACTTTCATGTTTATTACCAGTACAGACGAATACTAACTGAACTACAAGTGCCTCTCCCTAACGACAACGCGTTTAATCCATTTAAAAGCCCAATGGACAATAATGCATATGAAAGAATCTGCAACGAATTTAACATTAAACCCTCAACTAACTTTAGACAAAAGTTAGACCGCAATCATGGGTTAGGCACATTGTATTTGTGGGGCGATCGTAGAGAATATACTTATGACTACTGGCCTGGCCACACCTCTTTTCAACCAGACAAACAAGTTCGATTGGGATCCATAGAACAAAAACACCCTAATGCCTGGACAACATTTATCTTAGATAAAAGTAAAGGTCTAACAATGCCAGGCGTGCAAAGACTCAATGACTCCATAAGGACATACGTTTGGTGTGTATTAGGAGCGCAAGCACAGACTAAGTCTAGCATAGTTGATCAGTCTACAGGGTTTGATGCCAGAAAACAATTTCTAGCCAATTTAGAAGATGCTATTAACTCTGCTGTTGATTTGCCTGCCAGCATACAAAGGTATCAAGACGTTCTTGCACATGCTAGGTCAAAGGTTGACTTTGTTGTAGGCCATGGATTATACATGCTACCCTCTGACCTTAGACTACAGATTGGCATGATACAGAATTATAACAATGAAATCCTCATAGCTGGAGACGACCAAAACTTACGGCACAATAAATGCTTAAACACAAGGCCCGCTCCATCCATTTTAAAGAAAGTACCCAGCCCTGAAGAAAGCGATCCAGTTATAAGCTCCCCACAGCCAGAAAGCAGCCCAGAAAGCACGCCACCTGTTGATCTGCCTCACACTGACAGTCATACTAGCGAAAAGACAGCCCTCGTTGTGTTTTTAACTTTCACTGGATTAGCCATACTTTATTTCACGAAAAATTAATCCGGCAGCTAGCACTCCTAACGTCCACAAATGGTCAGCCATATAACCAGCAACTTTGCCTATAGTAGACAAAACCCAACTAACAACACTACCTATTATGCCAGGCAGAGCATCAAGCGCTTTGGCTGCTAACTTCTTTAATAGGTTTGCTAGATGATGCAATTGTTTTCTAATCCATCTTTTACCAGGCTGAGGTGTTGGGGGAGCTACTGGCCCCGTTGGCGCACTGCCGGTTAAAGCATAAACGATTGTGGAGATAGCAAACCCAACAGCCGTTAATATACTAACTATTGTAATCCCCTGTTCTCTGAACAGAGTCCTTATTCTTTCTGCTAGCGTAGTGTTTTCATAAAGTATTCTGTTTATAGTTTCTTTTATCCTGCTTGTTTGTGATGCAAGCTGCGCTCTGTTAGTAGACAGCACTTCTAACCTGGCCGCCCTTTGTAGCCTTAAATCCTGTATTTTCTGCTGTATTCTAGCCTTTTCTTCTCGCCCTAAATTGTTATCATCTGCATCAGCCAGTTTATTTTTTTCTTCTTCTATCTCTCTATCTAGCTCGCCAAGTTTTGCCAATTGTTTGTTAGTTCACCCCTTATTGTCCGTAAAGCCTCATTAAGCCCCAGGATTTCACGCATAGGCAATGGAGAATCACCAATTGTTTTTAATTGTGTCTCCTCATTAAAACGTGTTTCAATTTCTGCTATTAGTTCTTCTGCTCTTCTAATTGATTCATCTGCTTCTTGAGTTAAATCTTGAAGAGGAATGTTTTGTATTTTAGATTGTGTTGGCAACTCTTGCCCAAAGTTTTGTAAACGACTAACAGCTTCGGCTCTAAGCTCTAAAAGGTTTAATTGTTCTGCCTTAGCAATAGGGAGTTTTCGCCTTATTGTGCTTAGTTTTAAAAAACTTGTTTGGGTTTTGCGTTGAAGTAACTTTTACGCGGTCTCCTGCACCAGTTCTTATATACAAATGCCCACCATCTTCCTCAAATCGTTAGGATCAAGCACTCCTGGTAGCTCTCGTCCTATGCTTTTATAGAATGATTGAATTCGCTGTCGCAATAGTTCTTGACGGGCTTTAGGGAGTGAAGAACCTACTCCTTCTAGTTCTTGACGGGCTTTAAGGAGTGAAGAACCTTCTCCTATAGGCCTTTACGCAATGGGCCTGCTGCTCCTTCAAGCTCTTCTTGCAATGAGGGGCCTAGTTCTTCATCTTCTTCTTCTTCTTCAACAGGATCAATCGCGTCAAAATCTTCATCCATATTTTTTATTTATATTCTTTTTGTTTTATAAAAATGAACTCATACGGTTGTGACCTCGATCCATACAGAAAAGAGAAGGAACCTCATGGCGTAAAAGGTATAAGGCAAACTGTAATTAGTGTAAATACTCCATCAACAGTTCAGCCTGGACAAACTTTAATAGTTAAGTTCCCTGATCTTGGCGCTGGCGATGTTATAATGCCAGGCACTGCTAAACTATCATTCAAAATAGGTATTACATCAACAGATCCTGATGCTACTGTTGTTGCTAATTTGGGCAGAGCAATCGTTAAACATATGGCAATTAAACTGGAGGGCAGAGAAGTCTTTGTACTAAACGAGGCAGACATTTTTGCTCTCTATTCTGATCTATGGCTGCCTAAAAAAGAAAGAAAATAGAAAGTTTATCAGGGAATACAAGGCCCAAACGGTCTCAAGCACAGGCTTAAAGCGGAGGATGCAAAGGATGATGTTAAAGATGAGGCAGTAGCAGAAGCATTTGGCAACAGATTCTGCATCCCTTTAGATTTTGAACTGTTAAAGACCCATATGCCATATTACCAAGGTGCACTAAAAGAAAAACTTACTTATGAACTGACATTTAATCCTAGCGATTCTGTTGTTCTGTCTGAAGACCCTGAAGCTAAATAACCATGTTAGTGACATCTCTCTTGAGTTTGATGTTGTTACTAACCCCGAACTGGCCAGAACAATCTTAACCCAGTATAAAAATAAAACAGTTATTTATTATGAAAGAGTTATACACTCCACTACAGAAATAAGAAACAAGCGGGACACTCTTTGGAACATACATCTAAATCAGTCTCTGAAGTCTTTAAAAGGAATTTTGTTCTTGTTTACTGAAGGAACAACTCCTTTTCATAGAGAATCAGAAGCGTTTTATAATCCAAAAATTGAGAAGGTTGACTGTGCAATAAATGGCAAGTCTGATCAGTTGTGTTCGGGTCGCGGACTTTTACCTCACCAACACTTCGATGAAATAAGAAAGTTATTCGCTGGAGGTAGGCAAAGAGATCCTGCAGTTGAACGTGTATGTAAAAAACTTCGCCTTTATGATGTAAGACTCGAAGACTACTTAATAACTAAATATGGGCTGTGGTTGGATTTTAGATCCACATTTGACAACAGATTGTTTGGAAGTGGGAGATGTAGGGCAAGATGGTATTAAAAATAAATATTCACAAGAAAGCAGACGAAACGCCCCAATAAAAATGCATGTTTTTATGGTTTGTGATGCTCAGTTAAACATTGAAGAAAACAGGTTAAAAGACGTGGCTTATTAAAATGTAGAAGAAATAAACTATTAAAAACAGATGGATAGCTTGAAGTTTCTGCCCAAAGATCCGCACTGTTCTCTTATCTGTGGGATTACTGGGTGTGGGAAAACTGTCTTTGTACTTGATTTGTTACAAACAATATACAGGTTTCATTACGAGCACATTGTTATATTCTGCACAACCATTAAGCACAACAGTCTTACAAAGAAAGGAAGTTTATTTGGACACACGATAATATCGAGGGTTACGGGCCAGGATGTGTCATCTCGACTTTTTTCACATTTTCAGTTTTTTGCTTTAAATGGTATAATTGAGGCGTAAGGTTTCATGTGATGATGGCAGTTTTGGTGTTTAATTAGTAATCACGTAATTAATTAACAAAGCCTGAATGTATCATCTTCAAAACGAGTATGTCTGCTCTGCCGGAAAAGTCAAAGTGTGTAGTGTATTCCAACGTCAGTGTTCAGGCTAGGCTGTTCAGGTATATCCTGCCCGAAAGTGTTATCTTGGGGAAAAACAAAGTGGCGGGTCGGGTGTGCTGGCTGCTGACCCTAAATGCACTGCTGCAATAAACTTGCTGGCGCTGGAATGTGAGGGCAGGTTGTGATAAGCTCTGGCCCTGGCATCTTTTTCTGGTCTGAGAAGAATCAGTTTCCCGAAACACTTTTGCGCTGACAGTGGCGGCACCACTAGTCATCATTTTTACTTCCTGTTTGCTTTACCGCCCTGGGAATTCCAGTGTTCCAGACTGCATGTACTTTCAACTCATCCTTTCTCAGTGAAACCACGTGTGTACAGTGATCGTCAGTGCTGTCAAAGGTAAGAACCGTTTTTAACTATATGTAATTCAGTTATATTTTATCATAACCAAGCCAAGTGAGCAACTAATCGGAATGACTGATCGGTGAATTTTACACTTGCTGTCTGCATGTGAAATTTTCATAATAAATGTGAAGTTGAAAATTCCACACACACACACGCTTGCACACGCACACACACACACACACACGCTTGTACACACGTACACACACACACACACACACACACACACACACACACACACACACACCACACACACACACACACACACCACGCTCCCATAAGCATACACGCGGCCCCCTTCCCATCATCCCCCACTCAAACACTTACCCATTCACCCATGCAAGCCTGATGCATGCACCCACACGCCCCCCTATTTCGTCCAACTTTCTCCGGGCATGTATGAAACCCAAAACGGTAAAAAAAAATCAACATAACAATATTAGTATAATTTTTTGTAAAATGGCTGGTGGGGAAACCCGGGGGGGGGAGGGGGGGATTAAAGAGATTTAATGACGATCAGAATGGGAACAAATATTGTGACTTTGTTTTTTAAAAGGGTGGGGGGGGGGGGGGGGGGGGGGGGGGGGGGGGGCTGAGAGAACGAGCTTTAGAAACAACAGTGAGACATAAGAAAAGGAAGAGCCAATGGGAGTGTGAGAGCGAGCGAAAAGAGAAGAGAGAGGGGGTGGAGATTGCAAAGAGGTTGGGGGGGGGGGGGGGGGGAAACAACGAAAAGAAGGGGGAGATAAGAGAAAAACGAGAGTAGGGGAGAGGGGGAGGACGGGAGAGAGAGAGTGGGAGAGAGAGAGGGGAGAGAGAGAAGAGAGAGAGAGAGGGGAGAGAGAGAGAGAGAGAGAAAGAAAGAGCGGAGGGTGGGGGGGGGGGGGGGGGGCAGTGGAAAGAAGAAATGGAAGGGGCATGAGAAGGAAACAGAAATTAAAACAATACAAATTCTGACTACCCAATGCCCATAAGGGTCATGCAGCCATAAGGGTGATAATAATATCTAAATGCAAAACTATCCATTTCCCTTTATCCCTGTCTCTTTGTGCATAATGTTACTTGCCCTAAAGTGGCACATCGGAAGGAGGGTCTAGTCGCCACTGTCCGCTGCATAAGTGGCGATCCGGATGAAGGGTTTGTACGAGTTTCAGAAATTCAGTAATGAAAGACTTTTAAGTAACCAGCCAGGTACTTGCATATTCAGTAGATACATACTTATGACAATGAATAACTTGAATGTTAACCACAATGCCATTTATTCAGGTTAGAATCCATTTCCCTTTCGTGTGTCCTTTTTTCCCTTTAAAAGCTGTGATTGATTATTGTGAAAAGAGGTTTATTTCTTCATTTTCGCAGGCGGAACAGATTGAGTAATCAGATTTACCTCAAGGCTGGAAACTGATGCATGGTATTTTATTTTACATTGTTGCAGGGTGTATGATGTCTGGAGAGTGGGAAGATGATAGCTTTATACCTGAGTCGGGCAGCCTCCTTCACTGAAGATATAGACGACACTGCTGCTAGCAGTCACCGATATGATGCGCCTGATGAAACGAGGCAAACTGTGACGTCAGCAGCAGATCCAGGGTTTGTCACGTCCGACAACGAGCCCCTGATCAACCTGCAGATGGCAAGCCAGCATGAGACTTTACCAGCAATCCAGGGTTCGTCACGTCCGACAACGAGCCCCTGATGAACCTGCAGACGGCAAGCCAGCATGCGACTTTACCAGCAGATCCAGGGTTCGTCACGTCCGACAACGAGCCCCTGATCAACCTGCAGACGGCAAGCCAGCATGCGACTTTACCAGCAGATCCAGGGTTCGTCATGTCCGACAACGAGCCCCTGATCAACCTGCAGACGGCAACCCGCATGCGACTTTACCAGCAAATCAAGGGTTTGTCACGTCCGACAACGAACCCTGACAGCAGATGCACCAAGTACATGAAGAATGTGCAAGAGCTGAGAAATCCCGGCAAGTACAGCAACAGTGCAGGTGACATGCTGCCCATGGCACTAGCGAATTGGACACAAAGAATTGTCCGGATCTATTCCAGCAACATTCGGAGGCAATCTTTTGATATTCATCCAACTCGTACCAATGTGCAACAAACCATCCTGTACTGGAACTTGCACTGCTGGAGTATCCTGGAGCACCCCATTACAATGCCTTGCACTTCTCTGACCAATCAGGAGAGTTTGATTTCGCAGGATCAGGTGAACCCCACTGCCATGGAGCAGGAGTCTGTTCTGCCAGATCAGCTGTTTCACACAGATGCTAATCAAAGCTCTCCGAACACAGGCGCAGTGAATGACGACCTTCCTGCAACACCACCTCAATGGACCAAGAATTAGCACCACCAGATCATGATGGCCAGTCAGCCAACCTGCCTCAGCAATGTAAACCTCTACCTGTCGTTCTACTGGTTTAGACACACCAGAAAACAGGGAAACTACAAATCACCCCCTAAGAAAGTCCTAACCAGGAAAAAGGTTGCTCAGCCGCATACATGGAAAAAGAATGTGCGAAAACAACTGCGCTTACAGGGAAAGCCATACTTGTCTGGAGAGGGAAAACAGATTCCTGAGAAAGCAGTACGGAAAGTAGACTGTTCAAAGTGCAAACTGAAGTGTGATAGACTTGTGGAGAGGAGAGAAGAGATTTTTGAGTCATTCTACACACTTGACACATACGAAAAACAGAAGCAGTACGTGTGCAGCCATGTCATTGAACAGATACAAAAACCCTACACAATGACGAAACCAATGAAGCAATCGCAAAGAAGAGGCATGTAAGCCGGCAATACCATTTCACCATCGATGGAAACAAGGAACGGGTTTGTAAGAAATTTTATCTATCCACACTGGCCGTCAGTCAAAGTTATGTGGATGACGCATTGGAGAAAAACGCGCAGTGGCGTGTACGTGGGGCCTCAAAGCAGTGGAAAGAGACGTCCTCACAACAAGGTTCCAGATACTGATGTTGAGAGAGTGAAGCAGCATATTGCGCTTTTCCCTGCCATTCCTTCCCACTATACCGGAAAGATACGCAACGAGAGTACCTAGCATCTGACCTCAACATCAAGAAGATGCACGAGCTCTATGTGGAGGAATGCCGGAAACAAAACATCAAACCAGTTTCTTCACGACAGTATAGAAAGATATTCAATGAAAATTTCAACCTGTCCTTTCATAAACCTAAAAAGGACCAGTGTTCCACCCGCACCATCTACCAAATGAAAAAACTGGAAGGAAAAGTTGGCGAAAAAGAGGAAGAGTCGCAAAAGCAACATTTGGGCCGGAAAAGAAAGAGCAAGAGAGGAAAAACAGAAGGACAAGCAAGCAGCCCAGAAGGACCCTTCCAAGCACGTTGTCACGGTTGATCTGCAAGCGGTTCTGCAGGCTCCATGTACAAATGTCAGCCAGCTGTACTACAAACGAAAACTGTCTGTGTACAATTTCACAGTCTACTCCCTGGCAGATGGCCAAGGCTTTTGTTACATCTGGGATGAGACAGAGGGTCAAAAAGGTTCTTGTGAAATTGCCACTTGCATCTTCATGTACTTGGAGTCACTGCCAAACACAGTCAAGGAAGTGACCATCTTCTCAGATTGCTGCGGAGGGCAAATCGGAATCAAATCTGACAGCGGCACTCATGCATGCAGTGGATACTATTCCCCATCTTGAGGTCATCACTCAAAAGTTTTTGGAGACTGGGCACACACACATGGAATGTGACTCGATGCATGCGGCAATATCGCATGCAAAGAAAACTACGGATGTTTATGTCCCAAGCGAGTATGACATAGTGCTCCGATTTGCACGGAGACAAAAACCGTATGTCGTCATTCCACTGAAAAATGCCTCAATCTATGATTTCAAGAGGTTGGCCAGGTCAACCATCCGCAACACAAAATAGACACAGACGGGCGACGTCTGAAATGGTTGCAAATCAGATGTATGCAAGTGTGCAAGGCAGGGCGACATCATGAATTTCAAGACATCTTACGATGAAGACTTTAGATCTATACGCCTTGCTGGATCAGCCAAACGAAATCGACCAGCACCAATGAAAAAAACTCCCACTCTTGTACAGCGCAAAACTATTTCAAAGGAGAAGCATCGTGATCTGATGTCTTTGTGCAGCTCTGGGATCATTCCTGAACACCACCACCACTTTTTCAGAACGCTGCCTGTGTCTTCATTGGCCAAAGACAAGCTGCCAGAGCCGGACATGGAAGATTCTTCTGAAAGTGACTCAGAATGAGGTGGTCAGTTTGTTCAGAAGCCTTGCTTTTCCCCACCAGTCTTGGATTGAAAGGTGCAGGGGGACAGGATGGGGTTGTGAATATATGCGGAAGGCTCAGTGATTGATTATGATAATGGAGTAGAACGTAGTGGTTTCTGTGCTGTATGTCAGAATGGTATAGAACCTCTGATCTGTCATTGTTAGAAAGAAAGAAAAAAACTGAGTAGTTACACTGTGTTGTCCCAATCAGTGAACAATTGCATTTCTGTTTTGATTACACCTTTTGTATTCGTTTATTGATTAATTCGTTGACCCGGCTAATCATGATTGACTGATTAGTCAAAGAGAGAGAGAGAGAGAGATTTCAAGCATTGACATGCAAGAACTGAAAACTACGATCACCAGAAAGTTAAAATCCTTTGTGCCCTCTGTCATCACCATTATGAACAAATGTTGAATCAGTGTCACGCGAGAGCGCATGTCTGCGTCCGTGTGTTCGTGTCTGTGGGTGGGTGTGAGTGTGAGTGCGTGCGTGTACCTGTGGTGTGTGTGGTGTGTGTGTGTGTGTGTGTGTTGTTGTTTGTGTGTGTGTGTGTGTGTGTGTGTGTGTGTGTGTGTGTGTGTGTGTGTGTGTGTGTGTCTCCGCTTTTCTTGCTTGTCCACCCTCCAGTAATAATATTGTCTTGAAATGTTTCCTATGGTTTGTGGCATTTTATTGCAATTTTTTTTGGATCAGCATACTTTTTACTTACATTGCATTAATATATACTGTGTGTTTTTTAAGGTTAACTGGATCTGGATAATGTTGTTAAGAAGGTGAACTCGCGTACGTGTGTATGTGTTGTGTGTGTGTTTTGTTGTGCGTGCGTGCACCTGGTGTGTGGTTTGTGTGTGTGTGTGTGTGTGTGTGTGTGTGTGTGTGTGTGGTGTTGTGTGTGTGTGTGTGTGTTAGAGAGGACAAAAAGAAGTCCTGGTCCCTTCAACATGTGTCTCTGCCTCTATGATTCCCCCCCCCCCCTCCTCTTTCTCTCCGGCTTTTCTTGCTTGTCCACCCCCCAGTAATCAGATAGTCTTAGAAATGTCTCAGTCAATAGTTCCAGTCAGTATGGTTTAATTATGGCATGTTATTGTATTTTTTATGGATCGGCATACTTTAACTTACATTGCATTAATTATATATATATATATATATATATATATATATATATATTATATATATATATATATATATATATATATTATATATATATATATATATATATTGTTTTTAAGGTTAACTGGATCTGGATAATGCTGTTAAGGTGAACTTGCGTTGTGTGCGTGCATGTGTGTGTGTGTGTGTGTGTGTGTGTGTGTGTGTGTGTGTTGTGTGTGTGTGTGTGTGTGTGTGTGTTGTGAATGTGTGTGTGGTTAATTGGACTTGATGGTATGATAATAGTGATGTTAATAGTAAGTGCGTGCGTGTGTGCGTATGTGTGTGTGTGTGTGTGTGTGTGTGTGTGTGTGTGTGTGTGTGTGTGTGTGTGTGTGTGTGTGAGGTTAATTGGACTTGATGCTATGATAATTTTGTGTTGTTAATAGTGGGTGTGTGTGTGTGTGTGTGTGTGTGTGTGTGTGTGTGTGTGTGTGTGTGTGTGTGTGTGTGTGTATGTGTGTGGTTTTGTCTGTCTGTGTGTGTGTGTGTGTGTGTGTGTGTGTGTGTGTGTGTGTGTGTGTGTGTGTGTGTGTGTGGTGTGTGGTTGGTAATTGTACTTGATGCTATGATAATTTTTGTTAATAGTGTATGTGGGGGGTGTAAGGGAGAAAGAGAGAGAATTCTTTTTACATATGTTGTTACTATGTTAATCGTATGTGATGTTTTTCTTGTTACCGATGCACAAAATGAATTTTCTTTTGAAGCTATTAAAATGATTGGATTGGATTGGATTGGATTTGTACTATTCGCTTTTAATTTGTCAAAAATTTTTCTACTTTTCATACATTGTGTTAACTTTTCTTTGAGTTGGCTATGAACTGAAATGTTATGAACAGGACAAGAGCGAAGAGACAGCATTTTACCATCCTGACTCACTTCGTCCTCAACCAGGTTCGGACGATAGTGAGCCAGGATTTGGTAAAATGCTGTTCTCTGATCAAGTAAGACTTCAATAACAAAAAATAACGGATTATCTACAAACACATACCTGTGTAGGTTATCGTTTTCAATACTAATTTACTAAACTTTTCTGATTTTTATTTGTGCTTAATCCTGTGTTTTTCCTGCTCATTTTCAATAACATCAGTTTCGCGCAAACATTCTTCAAATGTCTCTGTCTTTCATGTGAAATAAACACTTCAGTCTTTAACTGTTCTCTAAAGGTCTTTTAAAACCGAGGTATTTTCTGGCATAAAATCCACACACTTATCCCATTCATTGTCTTCCGGCTGAAGCTAGCCTTTGCAATAGTGTTTCTCTTTTTACTATTTCTTTTTCTGCGAACAGTATCTATATTAAAAGAGTGTCTGCGTTCCTTCAAACACTTTATAAAAGTATTCTAAACACTCACTCAGTTTAGTGCTAGGATTAACTAATAACGTAATTGATCTGTCCATATAAACTTCTATCTGGATATGCTTTGTTCCTTTTAAGTGTTGGACAGAAATTCACATATGATCAAAATTATAGCGATAAACTGTTGGTATAGTTAGGACCAAATATTGTTTTTCCACAACAGTCTGCCTCAAATCAAATTGAACAATGACGGGGATTTTATTCTTAAAAGTTTAACTGCTCCATAGTTTTATACAGATTTATTCTAATCCAGTTATTATTTTTTATATCTCTCCGTCAAAATGTTCAGGATATAAAACCCTACGAGGCCTAGTTGGGTAAGATTAATCCAATATCAGTTCTGTAAGATTGTTTCTATTTTAGTCTAACATTGTTTTTGTTGCTTGTTGTTTATGATCTTAATTATCCTCACCATTGTTGAAGAACGACGATGGTAACGTTAAGGCGTTTAACGTCTAAAGTTTTTGCCCAGCTAATATTAATTCCTTTTATAAGGTCATCACTAACGCCCACAACCCCATCCCTCATCCACAACTTTAAAGACAGAAATTTCAAATATCATTGTGAAAGTGTTCCTAATTTTTCTGCTTGGAAAGATACTGTAATTTTGTAGATGATTTTTTTACAACTGTTTCTTTCTGTGGGAGGCAGGATCTGTTACTGTTTTTTCCCATACGCGGGTTATTTCAATTTCTTTCGACTATTGTCGTCCGGCATAAGACTTACATGTTAAGCTAAAGGGCCAGAGTTGAATGCTTTTCTGAAACTTTTTTGACGGCTCTAAAATATGTAAATGGGCTAGGCATTAAAATTTTATTTACCACTCGTCTAAATATGGTTCTAAGTGCCATTTGAGGATCAGGTTTCGAACTATTTTTTAGTCAACTGGCCAACATTATTTGCCGCTAGATTGCGCAGTTGTTCTAGTTTAGGAAACTTTTTGCTGTCGCCAACCTCTTTGCGTTTATTAATCACCGTCTTTAGTGTACTCTAAAACCATATAAGCGCCTATCTCACCGTTCTGTTCAAAAGTACGTAACGTCGCAAGGTCTTTTAATTCTACTAGTTATACAACTCAAGGCGCTAATGTAACTCTTGGTTATTATGGCCCACGCGACACATTATTTTTTTAGTTTTTAGGTATTTTTTTATTCCAAAACAATTGTTCTGCAGGGTTATCACATTTACACTTTCACCGGCTTTTGTCTTTAGATTTTAGATTAAATTGATCCGTCCCTCCCACAAATCTAATCTTTTGAACTGTAAATTAGGGATTGTATAATTTCATAATCGCAATATGCAGTCCTTTCCCTGACGAAGAAGAGCTCTTAAAACAGTGAGGCCTTCCTGCATATAAGTTTTCATCAGTGCTCAGCTATCCAATTGACATAGAGTAATGAATGTAATTGCAAGATTCGAGCGGATTTTTTCCCTCATAAGTAGTTTTGTTTGACGTAACTCTAAAATATGAGTAGGGTGATTGGCAGTTGTAAAAAGCTAACATTTTAGCTAGCTCTTTATCAAATAATTAGTACCCTACTTCTTACTTCCTTCAGTTTGGAAGGTCAACATTGGTTTTCAGTTTCGCTTTGTTAAGTGTTGGTGTGTCAATGTCAAAGTTACTCATTGCATTCTTTTAGCGAGCAAAACCCCGTATTTAAAACCATCAGGTTTGTTATACTGGCTAAACTTTAGTCCCTGTTTTGTCAATTTTTTGAATCTATTAGTCTTCTTTGATTCACTTATATTTAACCATACGACTTTGTAGAATCATTTCTTGGAGCGCGACCGTTCTAGTTTCACCGCTATTCGTTTTATTAATAGCATGTTCTAAAACGTAGGGCGGTCCTTGGGTTGTTATTGTTACAAACATTTTTTAAAAACAAAAATTAAAAATGGAGTGCATTCAAATATACTGATGCATATTATTTCTGTTGGGCCGCACTACAATCTTAAAATTATATCAACTGACACCCTCGACATTCTGTGACCCAGATGACACCTTTCATATTAAAATGGTAAGTACTCCATTAAGCAGATATCTTAACCCTCTATCTAAACGACCGCATCCCAAAGTGTGTTTAGTCCCCACCCCCCCCCCGCTGCAGTTTTATCAGAACCAGTTAAAACTTTGCTGTGTTTTTGTGCAATCAACTGGGTGTGGAGTGTCGTTATGATGAGCATTTAAATCACCCTGTTCTTTGGTGCGGTCAGTGTACAGATTTCTTTTCTATTTCACCTTCAGACGTATTTGACTGAACTGCGAGCGCCATTACCAAATGACAAACCGGTAATCATTCAGCAACCAAATAACATGAAGGCTTTTGAAAGGATTTGTAACGAAATTCATTTTATGTCAAGACAGACTTTAGACAAATGTTGGACCGCATTCTTGGCTTAGGCCACCCCTTATATTGGGGATGTGCACAGAAAATATAACTATGACTGGAATCCCTCCTTACACATCTTTCTCTTCAGCCACAGCTGTTCACCTCGGGGGTCCATAGAGCAAGATGCATAAAACAGCATGGACAATCATTTATCTTAACACTTCTAAGGGCCTAACTAAAGCAGGGATTAGAACGAATAAAACGACTCTGGTTTCGACACTTACGTTTGGTGTTTGCATAGGTTCACAAGCACATGACAAGATCGAAACATAACAGATCCTTTACTGGCTTTGACGCACAAAAACAAACTTAGCAAATTTAGTGGACGCCTTATTCTACTGTGATTTGCTTCATAGTATTAAAAGGTACCAAAAAGTTTTCAATACGCAGACGAAAGTAGACTTTAGCTGTTGGCACTGGTTTATAATGCTCCTGCTGACCTCAGGCTCCAGATAGGAACAATAATAAACTACAAACATTGAAATTTCGTTGCATAGGAAATGAACAGAAGGTTGGACAAAAACGACATAAATTCTGAGCAGAGTTAATATTGCAAGCAGTAAAAAAAAACAAGATGACCACCAAGAATAAGTATCCATTCCCCGCGCCAAAGCCCAAAGGCCATTGAAGACTCAGCAAAGCTCGCGGACTCTGTTCGCGATGACCATGAATATGAAAAGACAGCGCTTGTTCTGGATTTTAAACTGGCATAGGAATTACTTGCTTCCTTTATCTTACTATATAGTAAACCCAACTATTACAATGACTAAGCAATAAGTGCTCGGCCATACAAGCCAACTACTTTGCTTGCAGTAGACAAAAGCCAGCTAACAATACCTCCTAATATACCTGGTAAAGCGTTTATAAGCCTTTACCGGCTAAATTTTTTTTAATTAAACTCGCAAGATGATCAAGCTGTTTTTTTTTACCCTGATTTATCAGTCGGAGATGGAGGCGATGGGGCGGAAGGTAATGAACTTTGGCCACTTACGGCCGCCAGTAATAGCCATCACCAGTGTACTTATTGCAAATCATAAGGCTTGTTATTATGCTTGCCAATGTGACTCCCTGCTCTCTAAACAATAAGTTCTATTATTCGTTCTGCTAGCGTTGCGTCTTCATAATTAAATTTTTTCGTAGTTTCTTCTTATTCTATTCACTTGAGTTCGTAATAGGTCTCGGTTAGTAGTCGTCCATTCTTGTTCTGGCTGATTCTCTCTTGTACAAGTTCTTTTAGTTTTGAAGGTTATTCTTTTCTTTTATATCAGGCCTAAGTTGGCGTCATCAGCCTCAACGAGTTTTTCTTTTTCTCTTTTTATATGCCCATCTAGCTTCAACTAAGTTTTGCTAAATTGTTGTTAAATCGCCTCTTCCTGATGGTTCTTTAAGACTTGATCTAGGGCCGTTAGTTCTGCATGGGTAGCGGGGTGATAGTGTATGTCTTTAACGCTGTTCTTCTGAAAAACTGGATTCTGCTTCTATTACATTATTAATTCACCTGCCTGATTGATTTAATTCTTTTAAGTTCCATGTTTTGCAAATTTGGTTATTCGGTCGGGGGAGTTCATGCGGTGTTTTGAAGTTTAGAAACTGCTCCGCCATTAATTTTGCCTAACAAGGCCAAGGCTGATTTTGTACGCTGCAGGGTGTCTATTCTATTGAACACACGGCTAAAAACTTTGATGCGGTCTTTTTTAGTTGTAAGCTGAACAAGTTGTCCTTGGTCGCCTCCTCACAAACAATATGGTCAATATTTTACTTCTAAATCATTTGGGTCTATAAATTGGAGGTTCCTTGGCCTAAACTTTGGTTATAATGATCTGACCTTATTTCTGTTAATTCACGCCGCAAAGAGAGCCCGTGGCGATGTTGTACCAAAGGAGTCATTTCACTCATGTCGTCTCCAGTAATCTAAAACATCAAATCTTCATCTTCAAATGCCCCTAGCCATGTTTTTAAATAATAACTTTTTTATTTGTTTTATAAAAATGCCACAAATCTATGGATTGATTCTTAAAACCGAATAGAAGTCTGGTAAAGTGGCCCCATGGCCGTGAAGGGAAATAAACGGAATATTATTGTTCCAAATAATCATCTACTATTGTGCAGATCAAATTTCTTACTGTCAATTTCCAGACCTAGGAGCAGATGAATGATTGTGCCAGCTCTGCGCTCGTCTTACCTTTCAAAATAGATATCGCTTTGGCAACAGACCCAAACAGGACAGGTTGTAAGAATCTGGGGCGGGCAATCGGTATAACAAAATTTCTATAAACTTTGAGGGGCTAGAAAATTTTCTTTACATAAATGCGAATATTTTTAAACCTATTCTGATCTAGGCTAACCGGATGAAAGGGCTGATATTGCGTTCATGGAATCGAACAATGAAGAAGACTAAAAACATAGAATAGGGCGCCGCAGATACTAAAGACGGTAAAAAGTATGCAGCTGTAAATTTTGCGTATGGAAATCGCTTTTCCATACCCTTAGATTTTGGAGTTCGTTAAAAGCGCATGCCCCATACTTTCAAGGTGCATTAAAGACAGATTGTCATATGAACTAATTTTAATGAATACAAACGTGTGATCTGATCAACAGAAAACGAAGCAAAGTACTGCGATGTCTGAACATCTCGTTAAGTGTTTGACGTGTTAGCAAACTCTATTTTAGCAAAGTGATTGTGCACCATATGAGTCACAATTGTAATATTTTACGAAATACGTGGTCCTCATTCAACATATCCCAAAGCAGGGCAGACATTATGGATTTTAGTTTTAGTGTCTGCAGCATCATTCACTTAAGGTTATTTTATTGCTTGTGCGAAGATGAAGACCGTACAAAAGAGGAAGTGAAAAGTTTTTTAATCCAAAAATAACGAAAAGTACAAATGTTCGATTGAGGGTATCCTAACCATATATACGCTAGCGGGCTTAACATTATCAGCATTTTTGATGAAATAAGAAAACAGTTTGGGGCGGGAGAGGGTGTAGAAGTCCAACAGTTCGACCTTGTGTCTAAAGATTTACATCTTCACAATGTTAAGTCTTGATGATTATTTAACAACGAAAAATACGGTTTATGGATTGACCTAAGGTCAACAGAGGATAATCAGTTGCATGGAAGCGGGAGAAATGTTAGAGTACGTAATAAACATTCAAATGATAAAGGAAGATGAAGCCGATAACACGCTGAATGTACATTTGTTTTTATTATATGATGCGCAGCTGATATTAAAAAGAGCAGATTAACAGATGTAGTTACTAAATTATTTTTTCATTTTAAAAAAAGCATGTCTGTTCAGTTTATCCAAATGTGACCTACAGCGCCGCCAAGAGAGAGATAGTAGAAAGCCCTACCATAAAAACCCTTCAGATTAACCAACATTACACAAATGCCAACAATAACTTGAGCAAGACCTTTCAAAATACAGCAACACCCCCCCCCCAACGAAGGTATTCTGCTGCCTTTAATGCCTGTTACATATGTTAATTTTGGAGCATCGATATATAAGCGCTATATCAGCAGGAACGAGTGTTGGTCTCTAGCAACGGGGCAATAGGCGCACCCCGAGCTTTACTCTAGGAGGTTTGTCTTTTAGCTCTCGGCCCTGTGTTCAGTAGCGTAGGTGATGCTAGCAAAAAAATAAATAACTTAAACTCCAAAAGCACTCAGCTAGGGTTCACTAAAGAAACAGCTAAACTTAGTTCCTTCAGGCTGATAATAAATAAAGCACTAGCTTGACTCAAAACATCTCGGGATGAAGAAGTTATCGTTTACAGGCCGATTTGATTGACTACAAAAGAACAAAAGTTTGATCTTCAAAGAAAGGCGTGGGCACGTTTTCTCAACAGCCAGACCCCGAGCGAATTTTAAAAAAGGAATGCTTAAAAAAAGTAAACGAGGGCATTAATCTCTGTCTAAACAGCTCACTTAACCAACACCAAAGGTGTTTATACTTTAGTTTATGAGTCCAAGCACAAAAAAAAGACCCGTGATATTGATTCTGATTAAGCCGTTGTATTTTTTAATTTAATAAATATTTTGTAGTTAGAAAAGAAGAAAAATCAGCATGGTATAAGATATATGAGGGCAAGAGAATGTTTGAAGGGAATGCTTGAGAGAGAGCGTTTATACAAGAGCACTGAATGATATTGATCTAGAAGTCATTGATCCAACTAACGAAAAGGCATGTGTAGTTCATGCTATTGCTTTCCCCACCAAAAATAAAATGTTTTCCAGGTTAACTAACAATAGACCCGCCAGTTTTAAAGTTAATGTTAGCTGTTTTAATCGACTATGTAACATTAAATGAAGAAAATCTTGAAGTCTGGGTCTCAACTAAACAACAGACTATTATTTTCGTAATGACCTAACACAGGTGGGCAGACGAACTGCTAGCACAGTTTGTCGCTCCGCTGAAGAAGCCAAAATGAGAGGGCTCTGTTGGTCAGAGGGCGAAGTCAGTTTTAGAGATTAGATTAAAACAGTAAGTATGCACCGATTTGTTTGGCAAAGTCTTACATTCACTGCTTCGAGGTTGTTAAGCGAAAAGAGCAGTTTAACATAAAAAGAATTCAGACAACAAAATGTTTTATGTGGTTGTGTTCTCGCAAGGCTGCATTATATCCGAAAAAACGCAGAGAGAGTGTTAACTATCGTCCTTACATCATTGATTTTAACTTTAGTGGGGTGTCCTTTTCACTGTTAGTTGTAGAACCAAATGATCTCGATTGAAGAAACAAAACAAACCAATAACTGTTAATGTTACCACATGGGATGAGGAATCAATCTACTGCCGATTATAGTGTCTAAGAACAGCCCAACAATTGGCGAAACCAGACAAAAAATCATGTTGACTTATATGATGTTTTCTCCAGGGGGGCTACCGCCATTACACATTATACAACAATGAGTAAAACTTATGCAGCATACTCAAAAGTTGGGCACATAACAAGAATTCTGTAGAAATTGTTTACAGTTGCCATCTGTTCAAGCCGCGAAGCGAACATAAGAAACATTGGTAAAGTTCTGTAGACTGTATACGGGAAACTAATTACACCTCACCGGATTAAGTTAGTTTAAGAAACTGGAAACGGATGCAAAATTCAACATAGTTGTTTCGCAGACTTTGAATCATCTATTGTTCCTTATGAAGGGCCAGCGCCACTAAAACTTTCGAAATAAAATCGGTATTAATGGTGTAATCATCAAATTTGTTCATTTGCTTCATCGTTGTAGGGTCGGATTGGCGTTCATTCAAAGCCCAAAATTATATATGGGCCAAATGCCGCAGAATACTTCTTAGAACGCATTGCAGCAAAGTGCGCAATGACTGTTCTATAATCTAAACTTATCTGCAAAATCTAATGAAACCTGAAGACCAAACAATCGTATGACTCAGCCACACATTGTTGGATTTGCGGTTTAGGGTCTCCTCATTCAAACGCAGAGGATCAACAGTTTAGAGACCTGAATCACATTAGCGGAAAGGTTCAGAGAGCGGCGCATAACAAAATGCAATCTTCAACTAAAGTTTGATCCTAAGACATGGAAGCTGCCTGTAGTCTTTCATTAACTTGCGAGGTTAGACTCTCATTTATAATGAAAGCATGGGGACGATGCCTTCAGGGTGTCATGCATTTGACAGATCATCAGAAAAGTACATTGTGCTTTTAATCTAAATAACATGTCTTTTTATGACTCTATGCTACACATGATGGGTTTCATTAGGAGTCACTGGCTATGTCCTTAAAGTCATGCCCAATAAACAGAAGAATATTGGACCAACTCTCGTTAGAAAAGGGCGTTTACTTATGAGTACATGGAACAGTTGGGAAGGTTTGACGAAGACACACTTCATCCTAAAGGCGCGTTCTTTTCTAGTCTCCGAGGAAAGGACATAAGTGACTCTGATTACCAGCATGCCTCAAGATGCGTGCAGAGTTAGAGTGTTATATAAAACGATGGGAGACTATCATGTACTCATACGTGATGGCTGACGTTTGATTTGTTGGCGGACGTCTTTGAAAATTATAGAAAGACCTGCATGAAACATTATAGCCTGGGATCCTTGAATTACATTTCTGCGACGGGATGGAGTTGGGATGCTTTCTTAAAGTTTACAGGAATACAGATTGATTTATTGTCTGACTACCAATGATTTCAGATGATGAAACACGGATTGCGGGGGGAATTAGTATGGCGTCGCATCATTACTGTAAAAGGCAAACAACAAATACTTGATGAATATGTCCAAGTAAAAGGTCTAACTTTATCTTATGTATTTAGATGCATACAATCTGTATGGATGGGCAATGGCGCAATCACTCCATTACGCAACTTTAAAATGTACACAGGCGGCGATCCGAATAATATTCAAAAGGCATTAAAGTGGTTGGGCAGTTTAACGCCTGATCAACAGCGTGGTTTCATTCTAGAAGTTGACTTAGAATATCCTCAGGAACTCCATGACCTGCATAATGACTATCCATTAGCAGCAGAAAGTCTAAAGATGGATCCAAGAGAGCCGCCTAAACTTGTGCCTAATCTTCGCGGCAAAAAAAATTATGTATGTCATTACAGACTTCTACAATTTTATTTAAGACATGGTTTGAAGTTGACAGCAGTTCATCGCATAATTGCTTTTGATCAAGAACAGTTCATGAAACCATACATCATGAAGAACACTGATCTCAGAACCAAATCGCAGATGCTTCAGAAAAAGACTTTTTCAAGCTGATGAACAACAGCTGTTCGGAAAGACTATGGAGAATCCGCACAAGCGCAAAGATGTCAGATTAGTCACCAAAGAGAACGAAGCAATTAAGCTGACTTCAAAACCTAATTATCAGACTTCAGAAGATTTCATGATCACCTTTTTGGCATAATGATGAAAAAAAAAGAAAGTCAAATTGACAAACCTGTATTTATTGGGTTTACTGTTTAGAATTATCAAGCTTTTGATGTTAGAATTTCTTTATGACTACTTTAAGCCCTCGTATCCTGAGTCCAGAGTACTTTACACAGATACAGATAGTTTTGTTATAGATATCCCTACTGAAGACATCTATAAAGACATGGAAATGGAAGTGGCTAAAGGGCAAGCAGATGGTAATGATACATCTGATTATCCTAAAGATTCACCTTTGCATTCAATTACTAACAGAAGGTTTTAGGAAAGATGAAGGATGAATTATCTGGAAAGGTGAATCAAGGATTTGTTGGTTTAAGGTAAAAAATGTACAGTATTTCGAGCCAGGAGAAAATCATTAAGAAAGCAAAGGGAATATCTCGCAGCGTTGTGCAGTCAACATATCACATGACAACACAAAGAAGCATTGTTGGCAATAAGACTTTTCATCATGACAACGTAAAACTGCGATCTAATCTACATGAGACAACACAACAGTTGTAACAAAGAAGTCATTAGATAGAACAAACACAAAACGGGTGTTTGTTACATCCAGAGTTTTCATATGCAATTGGGCACTGGAGGACCGCATAACAGGGGGGTTTTATATTTTTCATCAACTTTTGTTATAAGATCAATCATAGCTTCATCCAATTCATTAAATCTTTTCTCATGTTTGCTTGACGCGTTCGAATTTTTTTTATTATTTCAAGATATTCTTTTTCCCAATTTGGGGGTTTGAGTTGTAGGCGATCTGATGATTTAGCATGCATTGATTAATCCTCGAAAATGTTTCCTTAATAGCATTACACGCATGAAATGATTCCCGTATACATTTTCAAGGTCTCTTCCTTTGCCATTCTTGTTTCATTCTGCGCTTCCTTCTGAGCTTCCATTTTAAACTCAAATATTATTTACGTAAATTAATTAAAGCGGAACAGTGTCTGGTGGGATTATCGCAGTTTTCTTTCACAAAAGATCTTTGAGGAGCTGGTTTGTTTTGTTGTGTCAGTTTCTCGTAAATAATACACGGGCGGATTCATTTTTACAATTCTTTTTATTTCGTAACGGGTCAACACTCCAAACTGGATCTGTTGCCCTGATGCGAGTGTCCCCTTCTGCTCCCCCCGGTAAATAAAGGTACCTTACTTTCAAACCAAACGGTAATAGTTTGCCGGATGAAGACTCTCCTTCAACAACATTTATTGTTTTTCTTTTGATTGCTTGTACTGGTTTAACCCTTTTAAATTCTTCATTATTCATTGCGCGCAAAACTGAGGGCAGTCTTCTAACCCATTCTGTGTTGCGAGAATTGTCAATCAGCTCTCTGTGATACTGGTAGGAGAAAAGTCTTTCGGCTAACTGTTTGTTAAAGTTTTCAACTAAAGCCTGTGATCTGTGAACTCTGGAATGCCTCTTTTAATGGTAACTCTATGTTTAACAATAATTGATTCACTTGGCCTTTAAATTCTTTTCCATCATCGACTTGAATCATGCGAGGATAAGTTAGCGGGCCTCGTTGGTATATCAGTTGTATGGCAACAGCAACAGCAAAGCACTCTTTTGTGTTAATGGCTCCGCATCTTTGTATCTTGAAGCCATGTCAATGACTGTGAGTGCGTACTTAAATCTTTTTCGTCTAATCGTATCAGAGGGTAAATATAGAAGATCCATTTGATGGGTGTCGTATGGAGTTGTATTAACAAAGTGTGGTCTCTGTATTCGTCTAGGGGCAGGTAAATAAATTTGCCAAATCGCTTGTTTAGATAACCATTCTTTTGCTGTTTGTTCACTGACTCCAGCTGCTTGGCTTAGCTTTTTAAATTGCTGTTATTCCCTTCCAATATCCTTTGGGCGAATAATAGATTTTGTTCATTTTTTATTCAGCAATATATGTGCAACAAAATACACAACGTCATACCAAAGACAATAAACCCAATTTCTTGCATCTTTTGTTTTTTCTGATGGTTGATAAAAGTCACTGAATTTTGGTGGGGGCAATGTCTCGATTGTTTCCTGTTACAAGATAATATTGTTTTATTGCTTGATCAACATCTTTAAATGTGTAAGCTGCATGCCCCTGTTTTTTCAGAGTATCATTAATAAAATCTAACTGCTCAATTCTCTGCTTTTCATAGCGATCTTGTGCTGCAGCTAGTTGCTCCACAGCTTTGTTATGTCTTTTTCTCTGCCTTCATCTCGCAGTTTACTAAATGCGTAATTACTTCCACTAAAAGCGAGCGCATTAACCACAGCGCTGCCTATCATCATTACGAGTGAAGCCATTTTTATAAATGTATTTTTTTTTACATATTTATATTGTCCGGAATTATTCCTTGCTTAACTAGAAAATCTTTCGTGGCAAACGAAGCTGCAATAATAGCAATCAGCTTTGCTGAATCCTCAAAGTCTAGTTTGCCAAGATCTGCTGGCTTTATTTTTAACAGGCTTTTACCAAGCATTGAGTATCCTACACTTAAACCTCCAATAACAGCAGAATGGTATACAAGGTTGGTAACAGTTTTTTCGGTGCTCATTTTTTTTAAATAAAATAATTATAATAAATAAAAAAACATGAACAGTGATGATCTACTACAGCTACAAGGCAGCCTAAACCTTCCTGAACTTATGAATGACCAAGTTGATGACCAAGCTATTATGCCCAAAAAGGAAAGGCTGTATTCTTTGGCAGCATGTGGAAAAACAAAACAGTTCCTCGGAACTGAATTCAGCATAGAACAGATTCAACAGATGTCGCCGCAAGACATTTTAAAGTAACATAACAGGTATGAAGCGCAGCTGGGGTCTAGAATGGTGAAAAGTGTGGGGCAAACGGTTCTTAGTTTGTACACTAAACTAGTCAGTAGATTTGCTCCCATTGATTCTGAACAAGATCTTATGTATGATTTAACGCAAGATCCAGTTTTAACAAAGTCATTAGAGTCTCTAGGATGTGATTTATACTATAGATTTGGAACATTGTTATCGCCATTAATCATGGGATTAATAACTTTTAATCATATAGATTTTATTTCCCTTCAAAATGACCGAGCCAGAAAATCAGCAGAATCAAGAAACACTGAATCAGGTGGAGAAAGTAACCAAGCCAGAAAATCAGCAGAAAACGCTGAATCAGGTGGAGACCATTAAAAATCCTGGGCGTGTTGAAGCAGGAAGAAAATTAGCAGAGAGTGGAACAGACAAAAAAAATTAATGTTACAGAATATAACTCATAATGAAAACATAACACCGCCAACGCCAGAACAAGTTGATTCAATGCCAGCTATAAAAACTTCATGTGATTCAAGCCTACAGCGCCAAAGTCTTCATGGATATTGAACTTAAAACTGTTGCCATTTTTGGCGCCCTTGCTGCTGCTGGGGGGCGGTTATTACTGTTATAAAATATATAAAGAATGGCAGCCAAAACAAAAGCAATCAAAAAAATCTGAACCACTAAATACAGAAAACAACAAGCACGCCAGAACCGTCAACAACAAAGATCATTTTGATCCATTTATAATGCAATAATATTTTAAGAACTTAATTTTAAATTTTTTAATAAAAATAGATCATGGCGTATTATAAAATGATAAAGTCAATAAATAAAGACATGGAGTCTATAAAAAGACATTTCCATAGACCAGAATTGTAATCAATGCGGTTGCTTAGGATGTAAGAACTTCCTTAAGATCTATGCAGAGAACGCTGAGCAAGACATCCTCAACGATGACGCGTTTTTTGAGGCGTGTGGTACTATATTAGACATCTACTATTTAAGATAAAAACATAGCTTGTAATTTTTTGATAATTATAAGATAACTTGAATACTTAAAGATGACTTAGTTATGATCTGGGGTGACTTAATCAAGAACTTAATCAAGAACTTATTAAGAACTTGAAGTAACTTAATTAAAAACTTAATTAAGAACTATGGGGTGACTTAATTAAAAACTTAATTAAGAACTTGGGGCGACTTGGGGGTAGGAGTGTGTGTGGTGTACACAGGGGTGGGGTGGGGGACGTGCGTGCGTGGGGTGGGGGGACGTGCGTGCGTGGGTGGGGGTGGGGGGACTGCGTGCGTGGGGTGGGGGGTGGGGGACGTGCGTGCGTGGGTGGGGGTGGGGGGACGTGCGTGCGTGTGTGTGCGCGCACCTTTGATTATTTATAAGAAACGAATGTTCAGAATATAATATAGTTATTATCAGTAAAACAACAAAACAACAACAATAACAGCACACACGCACAAACATTTAAAAAATAAGGAAGTGCTTGCATAGGGAAATGGGAAAGGGTTTTATGGTTGGCGCTTAAGCGCCGTAAATTCAAGACGGCTGCCGGTCTCTCTGTCAACTGAAGATTATTCAAAGCAGCCACCAAGTGCATTTATCAAAAGCTTGATTTAATAAACAAGACAGTTGAATAAAGTACATTCTGTGGCCGCCCGAAGGCAGCCAAAAAAGTTGAAGCAGGACGTTGAAGCGAAGCAGTGAAGCCAGTAATCACAGCAATATATACAAAGTCATGAAGTGCTTGGTGGAAATTCAAGGCAGTCAACTCTAAAACAAACCCGACCGCTCCTGCATGAGCGGTATCTAAAAATAGATCTTACGTCCAGTGGTAGGCCTGCAGTGGTCTTACAGTCGCGCGCACTGTTGCTAAAGCAGCCAACTCTAAACAAACCCGACCGCTCCTGCATGAGCGTATCTAAAAATAGATCTTACGTCAGTGGTAGGCCTGCAGTGGTCTTACAGCCGCGCGCACTGTTGCTAAACGCCACACAACCCTGCTCTAAACAAACCCGACGCTCCAGTAGCGGGTAGAGGTGGGCTTTGTAGGTCAATCGGCAAAGTCTGCCGATTGGCCTAGTTTTGTTGGGCGCTAGTAAAACTACCGCTGTGGAAGTGGCTCATTATACTCCTGCCATGCAGGTTCTAACACGTCATGTGTATCATGCCAGAATGCTTTAAAGTTGGGGTTGGATTGTATGTATTTCAGAATGAGTTTTCGTTTGCTGTATAACTCGTTGAAAAAAATCGCAAGTTTGTGAAATTTTGAATAAGAATAGAAACAAAAGACACTTCAATTAGTCTTCTTACACGAGTTGGCTCAACCAGCAAATCTTCTTTCAGATAGGACTCCCAGTTTTTTGTTTTTGACTGTTTCAAAATTGTCTTTGCTTTCTGAAGCCAATGCCCTAAAAAAAGAGCCTGAGAAAGAGATTTCTTTTCACTATCTTTCACTGAGTAACAAGCCCGGTGTAAGATGGGGTCATTTCTTGAACAGTTTCAAAGGTTTTGGTTTCATCAAATGGATCAGAAGGCAGCTCACAAAGCTGTGTTTTCAAATATTTGTCAGATCTTCAACTGAGAGTTCCGTTTTTTGTTGAGGAAACAAAAACGAAATGCTTCCTTTTGGCTTTGAGGGAGGAGAACAAGGCTCGCCACTCAATTTCTTTGTCAAAAACTTTGCCATGGCCTCATGATAAACAATGTATTTTTTCACAAGATCAGTCTGTTGATCGGAAAGTTTTCCTTGCGAAGATAACAACACTTCAGCCATTTCTTGAGTAATATTAGTGTCACTTCCAGCACTGACAGAAGGCATTGAAACATCACTTCCCTGACTCGCCATGTTTTTAACACACACACAAGTTCTCTCTGAAACGTCTTTACAGCCCACCGGTCGAATGTAAAATGGCGGCGGCTGTGTATGGTGGGCACAACACTGGCAAGCTGTCTCGTCATCAGGTGTGCGACGCCGCGTGGTCTCGCAGCAGTTCCCCGCACGAACCCCCAGAGCGCCTAGCCTGCGCTGTGTAAACGAAGGCCGCGAGCCGTAAATTAAGTGATCCGGTTTCAGGCCCCGGGTCGGTGGTGGGGAAGGGGTGGGAGGAGGATTGGGAGGGGAAGGAGGACGAAGAAGTGTGCGGATTTTATGACATTTAATTGAGAGAGAAAGAAAGAAAAGAGTGTGTGTGTGTGTGTGTGTGTGTGTGTGTGTGTGTGTGTGTGTGTGTCTGCCCGCCTCTCTGTCTGTCTGTCTGTCTGTCTCTCTCTCTGTCTCTCTTTCTCTGTCTGTCTGTCTGTCTGTCTGTTCTGAGGGCAACTTGACCTTAACGGGCTTTGTCAGGGTGCCGGTGATTCTCTCTCTCTCTCTTCCGCCACAGGAAAAGGCGGCTTTTAGGCCACTTTCGCCCAAAAACTCGGTGGAGGAGCAAGTGAGTCAGGATTGGTAAAATGCTGTTCTCTGCCGAGAAACGAAGCTGGCAATGATGTTGATGTTCAGTTTTGTTACTGATGCTGGTGGTGTTGAGTAGGAAACAACTGAAATGATTTTACATTTTATATCAAAGTGATGATGGTGATGATGATGATGATGATGATCATCATCATCATCACCATCATCATAATAGCATTAATGAACGTGTTGATGAGATAATGTAAATATGTACAGTATGTGGATGAGTAAAAGTAATTTTGTCCCCTTTTTTAATCTCATTCCATTGAATGGGATTAGTTCCAGAAAAACAGGAACGAGCTCAATTTTGCGCCTGCGCCCGCGCGTGCATGCGCGCGTGATGTGCGTGCGGTGCGGTACATGCGTGCGTGTGGTCTAAAATCTGGCGCTCGAGCTTGCTCCAAATCTATTCGACAGATTTCGCTGAAATTTTAGGTGGAGGTTGGTTCGGACTAATATGGTGTCGCTTAAATTCCAGACCATTCAATAGTGACCTCGACCAAAGATCAAGATCACAAGGTCAATTTTCCTTCTAGGACTTTGATGAATGGAATTTCTAGTCAGCTTGATCATCTTTTGTTTAAAACTGAAATGCTCCCCCAAAAATAAACTTTAGAAAAAAAAAGATGCAAAGCATGACTATAATGATGATGACAGTATAATGTGGAGAGAGAGAGAGAGAGAGATTATTCTTTGTCGTATTGTTATACTTTCAACAATTTGCTCACTGTCAATGTCAGTAATGAAGCATCTGCATGACCTTAGCAACACAATTTTTATCGGGAAAAAAAATAAAATGAATATACAAAACTTTACTTAGTGCGTGTAATGCCTGGAATAATTGATGAGATGAGCGATTTTTTTTTGCCTATTTAAGAGCAAGTAAATGAGAAAGTAACAGTGCCTGCATAACACATTTGGGCCTTCCTTTTCACTGCCTCTGTGAGAGGCTGGGGTCAGTAAGGCCAGATAGGGTAGCGGTAATGCAAACATTGAGATGCACCCACCTGCAGACAACCATCAGTGAAAGGTGATATACACCAGCCTCAAGTTTTCCCCCCACCCTTCTGACCCCTGTGACCTGCCGGTACGCATCAGCGAAAGGTGATATACACCAGCATAAAGTTTTCCCCCCACCCTTCTGACCCCTGTGACCTGCGGTACGCATCAGCGTAAGGTGATACACACCCGCGCACGCGTTTCCTCTGCTTTTCTCGCTTCCCCACTCTTCCTACAAGTTTCAGCGATAGGTGATACACAGCTGCACTGTACTTTCCCTCTCCACCCTGTGGGAAGGGTGCGGATCTCTGTGTATCAGCTGTCACTAACTTATTCGGGGGCCAAAGCTTTCATTTTCTGGAGCGTGCCCAGAAGAGTCACGGCCAAAACCTGTTGATTAACGGTTAATTACTACTTTAGCACTCAGCTGTTCTGCAAAAAAAGTATCAGAGGCTGGCAGAGCAGATGTGTCTTTACCTATAAGGAACTTTGGAAATAAAAACTTCATAATACCGTCTATCTGATAGTGTCAAACTTTCAAAAGCTATTTTCTCAGAAGTACCTCTGAGCGAGATAACACATCCTGGCCGGTAACCCTCGATATATTTCTAGTTGATCCTTGCGACAAGCTAAGCGACTGTTTAGAACATTACTATAGGCTATTTGAGGGAACTGAAACACTGTTTATTATTGATTTCAGCTGAACAAGACATTGTTTAAAAAAAGAAAAGCTCTGTCAAAGCTAGCCTTTAGCGGCCGCCACGCCTTAGTTCTGTGTGGCTCTTAACTCAAAAATATAATGCTGTCTTAAAAGACTTTCGATCGCAGTTAAAATCGGTTGTATTATTTTACACTAAGGACAAAGATAGTTTTGAAGAATGTTTAAGTGAAAACTATATAATAAGGGACAAAGATGAGTTAAAAAAAATAAAAGAGCAGTTAGAAAAATCAAAGCACGCTAAGCTATGCTTATGGACTGACCCCCCAGTTCAATACGTTTGTTTATTGTAGATTGTTTATTATTGATTGTTTATAACAATTTGTTTATTATAATTTTTATATTATAAAAGAATGTCTCGAGGGCTAGAATCAAAAGCGCAGCTAGCTCCTAAATGCACTGCAGTAGAGCTAAAAGACCTAGCAGACACAACTGAGTTTGATCTAATAGGAGGGCCAGGAAATGTTTATGGATTTGAGTACACAGATGATGGGGTTTACAAACGAACAGAAATTGAAGACAAAAAACGACAGCAGTATCCTACCCTAGAAGAGATAAGAAATTTAAGGGCAAACGATTTTGGCAAACATGAATACAACATTCATAAAAGAGAGAATGCTTGGGCGTTGCTTCTGAAATTGCTTGGAATTTAAAGTTTGAACCACGAAGCCCCAATGTATACTTTGATAAGAAAAACAATTTTAGAAAAGCTTTAAATGAAGGACCCATTCTTGTTAGCCTAGTTCCAGGAACACAACAGAAAAAACAGATTGAAATAACTAGGCAGGGTTCTGAATATATGCTACAGAGAAAGAATTCCTTAGCTGAAGTGGCGGGTGACACCGTCGGCTTAGAATTTACCCCAAAACTAGAATCACTACCTAGGCAAATGACGATGATTTTTCGCTTATTTATTACTCCGAGGGAGGGCGATACTAGTTTGCCAGAACATACGTTAATCAGAGGTATACAAATAAAGGCTGAAAACGTGGATGCCCTCTTAAGCTCGTTATTGCAATTACTAAAACGGAGATGAAATAAACACCCATGTATCATCTGGCAAGGTTACTGTGATGGTTGACAAAGACAAACTAACAGTACTCGACTTTATTTTAATTAAGTATGTTGATTTTATTGCGTTTTACTCTGTTGATGAAGTGCTGCCAGAAGGATTAATAAGAAAATATGTATAAGATTAATTTAAAAAAATAATCTTAATTAAAAAATGGAGGTTCAACAGTTTAGGTTAGAGCAAATAATGAACTTCAAAAGGAAATAGAAAGCGACTTGGGTAAGTATAGAGTTACTAGAAAGAAATATGCTAAAGCTTTAAATACTCTTTCTTATGTAATTACTGGCTCCTCAGCTGTAGCTAGCGTAAGTGCTGGGTCTAGTGTTGCTCTTTTAGCCACTGGGGCTGGGGCGCCGGCCTCTTTAGCATTAGGGGGCCTTGGTTTAGGTTTAGGCGCCCTGTCTATGATTGTAAGTGCTGTTTAAAAAAAATTAACTCCTAAATTACAAAACACACTGCTATTGTTGCCTAGCATCAGCAAAACTTTGTTCATTGAGATTAAGAATAAGCAAATCATTACAGGAATGAAAACATTACGGACGAAGAATTTCAGAAGCTTATGGCTGACGGTGAGGATTACAGACAGCAAAAAATTGAACTTCAAAAGGAGTGGAGAAAGACTTTTACTTCACGACAGGTAGACACTGATGCAATTAAACAAAACATTGAAAAACAAACACATGATCAGTTAAACCCAAAATAGGCCAAAAAAAATAAGTTTAACAAAAATAAATAAATTATAAGTTTAGCAAATACTTTTTTTTGTTTTTTGTTAACTCACTGTGTTTGGCGGGACAACTTGCAGCTCTTCACGAACAAAGGATCTTTTAGGGGCAGGCTTTTTAGAAGAGAGAGTCTCTCTTAAATAATACACGGGAGGGGTTGTTTTCATAATTCTTTCAACTTCATATACGTCTACGCTCCATATGGGGTCTGTGGCTCTAATTCAAACATCACCTTCTGCCTCTCCAGGAGCATACAAGTATCTTACTTTTAGTCCAAACGGCAAGAGTTTTTGATTACCTTGGATGTCTTCAGTAATGCTAATTTTTTTAATTTGATCGCGTTTACTGGTTTAAGGCCTGTTGCATTTAAATTCTTCATTGTTCATGGCGCGTAAGACTGCTGGCAATCTCCTAACCCATTCTGTGTTGCGTTCTCTGTACTTCGTAGTGTACTTCGTAGTGTCCATAATTTCTCTGTGATATTGATAGGTAAACAGGCGTTCAGCTAGATTCTTATTAAAGTTTTCTACTAGGGCTTGTGATCGATGGTTGCCTGGGATCCCTCTTTTAACTGTAACATGATGTTTTAAAAACAGCTGGTTTACAGAACCTTTAAACTCTTTTCCATCATCAACTTGAATCATCCTAGGATACTTTAGTGGGCCTCGCATATATATTTGTTGTAAAGCCACAGCCACAGCAGTTGAGCTTTTATCTGTTAAAGGCTCAGCGTCTTTGTATCTTGAAGCCATGTCAACAACTGTCAGAGCATACTTAAACTTTTTTCTTCTAATTTTGTCATGTGGAAGATACAACAAGTCCATCTGGTGGGTGTTATTGGAACTGAATTAACAAATTTAGGTCTTATTATTCTTTTGGGGGCAGGCAGATATATTTCCCAAATTGCTTGTTTGAAAGCCAGTCTTTTCGCATCTGATTCAGACACTCTAGCAGCTTTACTCAGTTTTTCAATAGCAGTCTATCCTTTCCAATACCCTTTAGGAGAATAATATATTTTGTACTTCGTATTGTACTTCGTATTGTCCATATTTTAAATACATTTTATTTTACACAAGAAAGTGAGCAACAAGATAGACTGAGGTCATGCCAACTGCAATAAAAACTATCTCTGCAGTCTTCTGTTCCTCAGATAGTTCATAAAAGTCAGACAGTTCTGGCGGTGGCGATGTTAGAAACTTCTTTCCTGTCACTAAGTAATACTCATTCATTGCGTCATCAACGTCTGTAAATGTGTGCTCTGCATGTCCCTGTTCTCTTAACTTTTTATTAATAAAGTCTAAGTGAGCAATTCGTCTTTTCTCGTAAGCGTCTCTTGCCTTAGCTAAATCTTCCATTGCCCTGTTATGACGTTCTCTCTCTTCATCGGACCGCAATTTACTAAACATATAATTGCTTCCAGAGAAAGCCAAGGCATTAACAATAGCTCCTCCCACCATCAGAACCAATCCAGACATCTTTTATAAATCAATATTTCTAGATTAATCTTTCTATGTATTAATATTTTCTGGGATAATCCCCTGTGTAAGAAGAAAGTCTTTTGACGCAATCCCTGCAGTAATTACAACTATAACCTTAACAACATCCTCAATGTCTAACTTCCTAGGTCAGCCGGCTTCATTCTAAACATGTTTTTTGCTAACACGCTATAGCCTATACTAAGGCCGCTAATCACAGCAGAGTGGTAAATCATATTGATAATCTTTTTTTCACTCATCTTTTTATTAACTAAAAAATAATAATTAAAATAATCATAATACGAAAGACTGTCTATGTGCTTTTTAATCAGATAATCTTTTGTTGTTAAAGCTAAAAATAAGGTTGCAACTAGTTTTGGCGAATCTTCTATCTTTCCCATGTTGGGCGGTTTTTATTCTTAAACATTTTGCAAGGGTTGAATAAACTATAACACCAACGATAGGCACTGCATAATTAACCAGCGTTAAACTCATGGTTTTAAAAGCATTATATTATTTTTTATTGTTTTTAAAATGGATTGTGACGAACAATTAAAGTGTGAGGAGCAAGCAGGCTACCCCGGAGACCACTGCCAAAAAGAAAGATTATACTCTCCAGCTGTGTGTGGAAAAACTAGACAGTATTTAGGCGTTGAACTAAGTATTGAACAGATTCAGCATCTGTCCACTTCAGACGTTGAGAAGTACTACGCTAGGTATGAAGCACAACTGGGGTCAAAAATGGTTAGATCAGAGGGTCAGACAATGATTAGCCTATATGCTAAGTTAGTAAGTAAGATGGCGCCGGTTGATTCAGAAGAAGATTTAAAATATGACTTATCACAAGATCCGGTTTTAAACAAGTCACTAGAAACTCTTGCATGTGACATGTATTACAGATTTGGGGACGATGTTATACCCATTCATCATGGGATTAATTACTTTTAATCATATTAATTTTGATCATATTAAATTTAATCGCAATAAAAAAAGAGCAATCAGGAGAAGAAAACGACACAGGACAATCTGCAGGACAGTCCGCAGGAGCAGAATGTACCACAAGTGAATGTGCCGCAAGTGAGTAATGTTACTAAGTCTAAAAATCCTGGACGTGTTGAGGCGGGCGTAAACTAGCTGAATGGAACAGACTGAGAAAATCAAACAAATCAGCAAAACAAAAATTATTAGATAGTAATACAGCATCGCCACAGCGCCGCCATCGCAATTAACAACAACACAATCACAAACAAACGATAAGATGTATTATTAGTATTTGCCGCTGTTGTTGTTGGTGGGGGAGTTTTAGCATACAAATGTCTAACGCCATACTTAGCAGCAAAGTCACAAACCCCCACAAAGCCAGTAAAAGAAGAAGAACCAACTTCTGCAAAAAAACGAGCAACCTCCTGATGTAGACCATTTTCTATGTAATAGTTTTTAAGAACTAGATAAAGTACAAGTTAAGAACTAGATAAAGTACAAGTTAAGAACTAAATAAAGTACAAGTTAAGTTAGTTATAGAAAGTACTTTTTAAGTTAAGTGCAAGTAAATTACAAGTAAAGTACAAAAAATTATAAGTTCTTTTTTAAGTACTAGTTAGGTTCTTAAATAAGTACTAGTTAGGTTCTCAAGTTAAGTACAAGTTAAGTACAAGTTAAGTCAGTCAATTTAATCTTTTAAAGTTCTCCAATGCCCTACAGCATATGAGAACTCAGGACTGACGTAAGTTCTCTTGTTATTGTTAGAGACTAGTGATTTCTTGTTAACAGCAGTTGTGTTTACTGGATGAAGAGTAGAGCGCAGGATTAACATTTGTGTGATAAAATACTTTGTTTTCAAAGAGGGCTTGCTTTTTAGTTATCGTGAGTTATATTTTTTTTTGACAACTTCTTTACTTATGCCTTAGCCTTCTTTATTACAGAAGTCTGGCTGGCAACGCTATACATCTTTGACCTCAAACCAACATATTCTTTGATAACTGTCCCATTAAGTTCATCCTTCATCTTTCCAATTACTTTCTTGTTCACAGTTGAATGTAAAGGACTGTCTTTAGGATAGTCGCATGTGTCGTACCACCCATCAACTCCTTTAGCCACCTCAGTTTCTAAGTCTTTGTAAAAGTCTTCTGTGGGGACGTCTAGAATAAAAGAGTCAGTGTCTGTGTAAAGTACTCTTGCTTCTGGGTACCATGGTTTAAAGTAGTCGTACAGAAATTCTAACATCAATAACTTTGACAACTCTAATACAGTAAAGCCAATAAACACCGGCTTGTCCAACTTAACATCCTTTTTCTTCATCATAATGCCAACCAGGCTGTCGTTAAATCTTCTAAAGTCTTGATAGTTAGGTTTAGAGGCAAACTTAATTGCTTGGTTTTCTTTTTGTAACTAATTTCACATCTTTGCGTTTGTGTGGATTTTCCATAGTTTTGCCAAAACAACTGTTGTTCATCAGTTTAAAGAAGTCTTTTTCTGAAGCGTCAGTGGCTTGGGTTCTAAGATCAGTATTCTTCTTGATGTGTGGCCTCATAAAGGGCTCTTGATCACAGATAATTATTCTGTGAACAGCTGTCAGCTTTAATCCGTGTTTTAAGTAAAACTGTAGGAGTCTGTAATGGCACACATATTTAGTTTTTGGGCGAAGATTGGGAACAAGTTTAGGAGGTTCTGTGGGGCTCATTTTTAATCTTTCTGCGGCCAGAGGGTAATCGTTGTGGAGATCGTGTAGTTCATAAGGATACTCTAAGTCTACTTCCAAGATTAGCCTATTGGATTATCAGGCGGAAGCTGTGACAACATACTTAACACAGTATTAACATTATGAGGCCTTTTATCATTGTAAAGTTTCTCAGTGGAAGCGGCTGACTGCCACCCATACAGATTGTTGGCGTCTAAGTAACATTAGATAGTTGGATGGTTTAGTGGGATCATAGTCGTCTAAATATTTGTTGTTGGCTTTGCAGTAAGGATGTGAGGCCATGCTAATACTCCCCTCAGCCTGTCTTCAATCATTTGAGTGTGGGTAGATCAGAAATTAAGTCAATCTGAATGTTTGTAGACTTTAAGAATGCATCCCAAGATAACCCTGGGGCAGAGATGTAATGTGATGAGTCTAGACAGTAATGTTTCATGCATGTAGATCTGTAAATTCTGAAAGACGTCTGCCAATAAACACACGTCAGCCAATAAATATTGATCGTGATAGTCGCCCATTGTTTCACAGTGTAATTCTGTCCAGACCTTTTGAGCGTATTCATATTCAGAGTCGAGTCAGTTATGTCTTTGCCTCTAAGACTAGAAAAGAAAGCGCCTTTAGAGGAAGCGAGTCTTCATCAAACCTATCCCACGAGTTCATGTATTCATAAGGATAGACGCCTTTACGCACCAAAGACGGATCAAAATATTGTTTAGTGATTGGAAAGTCTTGTAGAGATCCCGCTAACTTATCCAAACTTGCATCAGATGTTGGTCAGAGTCATAAAAGGATAACGGTCAAGAGTAAAAGTCATGTACTTTTCTGAAGACTGTGCAATGCAGGTAACCCTCTTATATTCAGAAGTCACTGCTTGCATGATAAAATGAGAATCGTAGCCTCTTAAGTTATGAAAGAAGATGGGTAATTTCCATTTTTTGGGGTCAACCTTGAGTTGAAGATTACAATTGTTGTGCGCGGCCCTCTGAACTTTCCAGTAATGTGATCGTGGTCTCTTACAGCATCGCCTAATAATTCTTTATTGCATATCCAACAGTGAGTGGCTGAGTCATAACGTTCTTGGTCTTCAGGAGTCATAACAATGTCTGAACGATTTAGTTGGTTGGAGTAGTAATTGCAAAGTTGTTTCATCTGCTCTAAAAATCTTTCTAGCTGCATTGGGACCTCTGTAAATCTCTGGGTGTGTGTGTGCCCATCTGACCAAACAACAATAAACGCATAAGAACAGATCTGATGGTGGGTTAATAAGGTTGTTTTTTGTTCTTGCTGAGGGCCATAGTACTGCGGCAAGATTGATTCAAAGTCATGCATAAACCACGTATGGCTCATTTGCATTTTGCGTACATTCTTAAAACTAACTTTAGACCCTGGTTTGGTGTGAGGAGTTCGGTTTCACAGTCTACAAAACGTTTACAATGTTTCTTATGACTGGCAGCTGCTTCTATAGTTGGGATTCTAACCAGACACCTAGAAATTCTACAAAGCCCTTGTTTAGCTGATCCTTTGATGTAAAAGCCATAAGTCTGCTTATTGTTCTGATTAATACATAATGGCTCTTAGGCCCCATCTGCAAACAGTATCAAGTCACATGCTTGTCAAGCGGTTCGCCTAAAGTAGGAGCGTTTGGAGAAATCCTTAGAGGCACTAGATTGTCTTCTACAGACCATGTGTATACGTTTACAGTGATTGGTTTGTTTGCTCTTCAAACTGAAATATACTTTCTATACTTACTGGAAAGGCTATGTTATCAAAGTTCAGCTCTTGTTTATATTGTTCATAATTAGATACTCTTTCTGCGTTCTTTTTAACAGGGTGTAATGCGCTAAAACGCACCACATAAAACACATGCTGTCAGGATTTTGTATGTTTAAGACTGCTCGTTTTAAAACTAACTCTCTTGGAAGAGGAAGGTAAGAATTGCCAACTATAGGATAGAACTTTGTTTGCCTCAATCTAATTTGAAGGACCGTTCCTTCAGACCAGCCAGACCGCGCAATTTCGCTTCTTCACTTGCATGGTTAAACTGTGTAAGCATGTAATCAGCCCATTTAGAATTAAAGTCGCGATAGCTGATTACTTCTTTCTGTTTAGTTGAAACCCAAACTTCCATGTTACTATCATCAGGCGTTATTAATCAATCAGAACGGCCAACAAAACTTTTACTGGCGGTTCGCGTTGAAGAGACTCTGGGATTTTAGAGATAGCATGTGCTACGCTTTCCTGAACGTTCAAGGGGTTAATGATGTCCATGTATACTTCACTAAACATATTGCTTAATTGTTTGTCACTACCCTTTCACCAGTGGCGCTGGCTGGCAGTTTTTCAAACTCAGACACGCTTGTGAGGTTCATTTTTTAACTCAAATATTTACGTAAATTAAAAAAATAAATGTAAATAAAAGTAAGTAAACGGGCTTTTATTCTTCGCCCAAGCGTTGCAACACTTCAAGACACGTTAACCTTACAATAACACCTGCTAATATTTTAGCTTTTTCTGAATCACTACAGTCAATGTTCATCACTTTAATTGCTTCGTTAAATAGTTCACTATGATCTTTTATTATATTGTTTACATCATTCTCAAACCCAAATTCACTAAAATCAATGTTTAATACTTTCATTGTTTCGTCAAATAGTTCATTACAATTCTTTAAATCAGATTCACTAAGTTCGGCAGCCATTTTTAAATCTAAAATAATCAATTAAATAAAAAATAATTGTAAATTCGGCTGTTATTTATAGTCGTTTCTAATCGTAAAAACCTAATCTTCATTAAAGCGAATAGCTACTCCTTCAGAGTCAGTAAAAACAGTCAGATTAACATCTTCAGGAGCCATATTATCAACTAAAATGGCAAACAACTTTATAACTGGTTGTTAAAACAACAATTAAAAAAATAAGTAAGCCGGCGGCATGTGCCTGTAACGCACACACTGCAATCACGCTGCCAAACAATCAATAGGCTGCTGAGGCTTATTTTCCGCTCTCTGACAACAGTAGTATTGATTGGTTAGCAGGGCTCGTTGCAGATGTCAAGTGGAACTGGTAGGGCCACTCTATCTCTGACAACAGTAGTATTGATTGGCTGGCAGAGCGTAATTGCGGATGTCAAGTGGAACTAGTAGGACCACTCTTAACATCCCTGACACTCCACCGCTTTAGCACGCTTGGCACCTCGCCTCAAGTCGTCCCAAGTCACCCAAAAATCACTTCAAAATCACCTCAAGTTCTTAACTTAAAAGAATGTAAATATGCGCGTTCTAATTTGTTGGTGGTGCTGGAAGTCTTGTGAAGACGAACCGGCTTCCAGACTCAACTCCAGCCATTTTTTTGTTCAGAGCAACGCTAAACACGTCTCGTCTTCACACATAAGCACCCCGACCAGAAATGATGGCGACCCAGCGGTTGTGTTTGGCCCCGGGCAGATATGACGTCATACCCCCTGTCAATTGGTTGAACGTGCACACGTGACAGCTCCACCCATCACGTGATGATTAATAATGGCAGTACCTGTGTCGCAATGCAGCAGTCCATTGTCGTGACAGTAACGCCAATTTATTGATTTTGCGGTGTCTATGAACAAAAAGCAGCACATGCAACTTGTCAAACCGGTTTTGGTTGCATTGCTCGCCCACTTAACGCCGCAGGCAACAATAATATCAATATTTATTAGGGGCCAGTCTGAGGTAGGGCTGCCAAGCTATATAAATGTTAAAATGTTTAGTTGATTCTATGTCCCTGGAGAGAATGTAAATATCTTTGTTCACAATCACCAAATCTTATCTTGCACGTAAGCCCCCATTTTAAAGTAACGATTACGTCGATTTTTGCAGTTTTTGCGTGTTAATTTTGTTTAAAAACAGGTGTTGATTTTGGCCAAAACTGACATGAGATGGACGTGATTTGTATGTGAAAAGGGGGGTTTTCGTGCAAAATAACATGGGTGAGCTTGAACGAAGATATTTACCTTCTCTGACGGAGAACGTTCAACGTCATTGCCATATGCGTGCTCTCTCTCCACTTGTTTAGTCACGCTGCTATTTCTTACCCCTAGACCCTCCCCTCTCTCCTCCTTCCCTTCCATTACCCTCGCCCTGGTCATCATGCAATCTGCTCATGCATTATGCAGTTACCTGAATCAGTAAGACATCCATTCTACCCATGTCTGGACAGATGGGGACAATGCAGCCATTTAGCATATAGGGTAAATGTATCACCAACCTCTATGAGAACGTGTCCTCGAATCTTTTACACACTGCCTTACACTGTAGGTGGTGGGGGATGATCACACCCACAGCCCCCCCCCCCCCCTGCTTTACTCCCCCCCCCCCCCCTTGTCTAAAGTGACACGATTGGCTGTCATGTGTCTCTGACAGCCTGTCAATCAAACAGGCATCAGAGACCGGATGCGTAGCTTAGCACAGAAAAAGAGGAAACCAAATCCCCTCACTTCACTGCTCTACCAAAGGCTGTGAGACTGATCACCACCAGTGAACCTCGCAAGAAAACAGGTGCAGATTAGATACAGGGAATGATCATCTCCCTACTCTGAGAGCCTGTGTAAGGTTTCACTGATCAACCCAAAAGAACTGTCTTGGGACCGGAGGCCTGCCTTGCAGTGAACAAGAACAGGAGCCCTAACAGATCAGCCCACCTATAGAGAGGGTGTACGAGTCACCAGCAGCTAGAGAGAGATCCACACTCCTCACCAACATAAGGTAAATTCAAATACTCCGGGTGGACTCCAACTCAACTCTTTCCCTCCCTTAATGTTGAGATAAAGTGGGGAAAAAAACAATCAGATTAAAGTGATATATTGAAAGTGATGTGTATATCTTATCTTGTGTATACAAGTAAAGTTGATGTGTGAGAGTAACTTAACATGTGTCAATTCTTTGTTGTTCATACATCATTGAATGTTTGAACTTGCCTCTAATTCTGTCACTCAAGAGCTACGAGCACTTTTAAATACACAAGCCTGAGGAGAATTATTCCTGAACCACTCTTGACTATTCTTAACAGTCCCGAGAAAAAAAAACCCTTCCGTCACAAGGAAGAGAGAGGTTGGAGATGGAATTTTAATATAACTCTAAAGAGAAAAACTTCCAAATCCTTCCCCTAGAGGACAACACCTACCCCCCCCCCCCCTCCTATCACAGAGAGAGAGAGAGAGAGAGGGAGAGAGAGAGAGAGAGAGAGAGAGAGAGAGAGAATCGTTTCAACTCACCTCTAGTCTCAGCTGTAGTGAGTTGA